>PVJX010013854.1:0-46346 GCA_004027295.1 Dolichotis patagonum
AGGTCCAGTCCAGGTACCCCTGAAGGCACGCCCCCAGTAACCCAACTTCCTTCCACCATGCACCACCTGTTGTAGGTTGTTCCAATTACTAATAGTGCTGTGAGCTAAGTACAAAGCCTGCAAGCATCAGTGTTTGGCGACTTGTGTGAACTAAACTAGGACACGACACATGTAATCATCAGTAAGCATTGACAAGAAAAGACAAAAACTGTGCTACTTTAAAAAAGAAAGTACTTGGCTCCTTCCTGTAAATGACACACTATATTCTTACCATCAAGTATTTCAATGAGAAAACAAACTTTAGCTCTATTTTATTATTTTAATACTTCTCTGAGAAATTTTTATGTTGTAAGTTTTTGGTTTTTTAGACTCTTTTGTCCAAGAAAGGAATGATATTAACTAAGGCAATCATTAAGATAATTTTTTTTTATGTTTCCTTAATTCCTTTTTATTTCCATTGTTATTCCTGCCTCCCTCCTTCTTCCATGGCATTGCTAACATTTTTCCATTATTGTTTTTATGTTACATAGAGTGAAAGAAGAATTTCAGTAATAAATTATGTTGAAGAAGAAATAACCACAGGCAAAAAGGGTGGTTGACAATGTCATAAGTGCGTCTTTTCTAACTTATCTTCTTTCTCAATGTTTTGGAAATGATATAGTGGGTAATATCATAGTCAATAAAGCAAGCACCCTACATTCATCTAAACACATAGCAATTGACATGATATGCCACTTTGAGCAAATGAATTAACCTTTCTATATCCAAGTTTCTCCATCTATGAAATGGGGGATAAGTATTTGCTACAAAGGTCAACAGAAAGTTTCTCAGATTCATGAGAAGCATTTGTAGGATCTTTGAGTTTGTAGACAGTTGACACAGAATAAAACATAAAAAGCTAAAGTTATAAATTCAAGAAAAAAATTTTATGGCAAACAGTGTTTCACATGAAAATTTTTCTTTGAAAGTCTTAATATTTTAAAATATATATTTTATATACATAAGTATTGTTTCATAAAAATGTATTTTAAACTAACCAGCATCAATATGAAAGTTGAATTAAAAACTTGTTGAAACTCTATCAAATTTTATCCAAGAAAATCTGGAAAAGGTTTGACCATTTGTAATTAATTTTCTTTGTCATGTAGAAAATCTGAAACAAAATTTATAAAATTTGTCATAAACTCAATTAATTTTTACTTTAGCTGATCTTAACACTATGAATAAATTCATTTACACATAATCAATTTTTTTCTGCTTTACAAAATTATATGCTCTCACATTAAAAGAGTCATTTGGCATAAAACCTTTCAGAAAATCTGAGTATCAAGACTACAAGTCAATTAACATATTCATTCAAAACATGCATAAAATACATGTTTTCTAGTCTCACTTTTAAATTATTCTGTGTGGAATGAAAATGGTAATAATGTGACTACTTGGTTACATCTACCTATTCTTATTGGTGAAAGAACAAACAAGCCCAAGCAAAGCGATTCTTGCATCTAAAGCTAGGGCACAGGTAAAGGAAGTAGAAGTCAATTTGTCCATTAGGGTTTTTGTTAAATCCTATGTTTGAACTTTTCCATGACTCTCACAGTTGAATAGATGCATTGAGTGTTTTCACTTGTGTTTTTTACATCGTCATAGAGAAGATAGGCCTGAGATATTTAAGTGAGCCCACAAGGAAATTGGCAAGTATTGATCCCTTTTTTTAATAAGTAGATGTATGAGCTCAGAGCTCTGAAGCCCAGCCTGTATAACCTGATATAAGATGATGACCATGTTTATGAAAGATATGATGATAAATATGATTCATCATTTAGAAAAATAACCCCATCATCTCTCCAGTTCCGTCTCACTTTTTAATGTGTTTTCAATTCCTGCTCTGTTATTCCTGGATAGCAGAGCATAGTGGAATGCGGCCAGGGGAGCTTGTTACCTAGGTAGCCTATCTGGAGCAGGGGCCCCAAGGGCCCTCTTCGAAAGAATGCTTTATAATTTCGCACTATTGAACCTTTAATGAATCTACTGAATGTTGGACTTTCTTGAAATTTCCTCTGCTAGAAAAAAATCAGTTCATTAGCCTTACTCTCAGTATTTTTTAAATCACAAGATAGGGACAAAATGAAAATATTTTTTCCCAGGCTGTGAAACATATACATTCTGGACCAATTGCCAATGTAGTCTTATGTTCACAACTGAAAACTCACGAGACTGGGCTTTACTGTTTACATTTCTAGCAGCATTCCTGTTATCTAGAGCCTGACCAGAACCAATAACCAGAGCTTTTTATAGAATTCTAAGATTTCACCAGCCTACAGTGTCAAATTTTCTCAAAATCCTCTTGCAAACAGGAGAAACACATGTTTGTAAAAGTTATATTAGGTAATACTTTTTGATACATAAGGTACAAAGCTGAGGAATTTTAGGGAGGAGAACTAGAACATGTGATGGACGTAAACAACGAAAACGTAGGACATTTTGATCTTTGTGCTAAAGAAATGAAATATATGGCAGGAGAAAATGTCCTTACGTATCTACAAGGCACTCTTTATTGTCATTATTACAAACACAGGAAAACAGAGTAAGATAGAAAGTTCAGGTCACACTGAAGAACTTGAAACTATGAGGACTTTAATTGAGGACATTAGCAGAATCTTAGTTCTGAAAGACAAAGCAAGTAAGTTTAAAAACACTTTTTAAAAAGTGAAAGTAAAAAGAAAAATTACAAGGAAAAAGAAAGTGAAAATTTTGAATAAATTTAAAAGAAAAATTATGAGTAACAAGAAGAGTAGAGTGGAAACTGGTACCTTGGGAATTCTGGTAGATTTTTGATAAGTTGTGAGGAAGAATCTATGACATTGATTAAAAGACTTCATTAAAAGTTATGAATCCCAAAGCAGATAGCAGTGGAGAGCCTAGTTTTGGTATGGGAGAAGGTAGAGGAATCTTGCCAAGGAAGTATAGAAGCACAACTTGACTCTCGCTTTAAGTGAAAAAGTGAGTTTCTTTATGAGAGTAATTGATCTTACTCTTTCTATTATTTTAGAACAGTTTTGAAAATAAGGTCTACGGAATAGAGATGGGTAAACAAAGATATTTTCGTCTTTTACAGATAATGAAACTGAAAATACATACATGAGGACTAAAAATAAAAATGCATTTAAGAAGACAGATATGAGTTAATTTTTATTAATATCATATTCTTAAAATAAATTTAAACTAAAGAACACATTATCAGGTAACACATGGGTTTCAATATCAGTTTCCAAAAATTCCTAAACAAGACATGATGGCATATATCAATAATCCCAGCTGCGCAGGACACAGCGATAGGAGGTAAGTACAGGGCGTGACTGGGAAATTCAGAAATTAACAAAATAATAAAAACAATAAATAAATAAATAAATAAATTAATTAATTAATTAAATAAGCAGACCAGGGAAGCTGCTCAGTGGTTGACCAATTGCTTCGTGTATATGAGACCTTGAAATCAATCCCTAGAACCAGAGAACAAAGAAACAAAAAAACTCCAGCTTTGTCTTTTAGATGGTATAGATATTTAAAATTGGTAATTTATCTGATGGAGAGCTATAGATCAGGAAGATTATGGAGCAGAGATGTATAGAATGAATAGAGAGGAGGAAACTTGACATTATAGTATGGTGATGTACCATATGTGAGGGAAATGACATAGTGATATGAGAATGAAAAGAAGAACTAGAGAATCGTTATGAAGAGGTGACACCACTGTGAGAATAACTGCATATAGATGTAACATTACAAGGGCCATGAAGTTCCAATCTTCCACCAATGCTAAAGACTTTTGGAATATAGTTTTTTAAACAATAATGGAAAATTTGACTAAAATTTTGTCAAAAATTTTTTTAAAATATCTTGGGAAACATTTATTAAAATAAAAGTTTCAATAAAAGTTGTAGGATATTAGGTGGTTTTTATGAAGTACATTATTATTTCTGCCATTTAGCAGTTTGTTAGGTGATATTTCTCCAAATGAAAAATCCAAGTTTGGAATGAATTACTCAATCCTAAAGGATATTTTACTGGGGTGAGTGTTATATTGTGTTGCTCAAACAGAACTTCTTACTTAATAAGTTCATTCTTATTTTCCTTTGGTTTAATGGCCATCGAAAGCATTGATTTTATGGGAGTTACCAAATTATTATTCCTGCTGCTGCATTATAAATAGAAATTGCATTAGTCTGAGTCACAGAGCTAACTTTGTTAAATTGGTTAATTGTGAGCTAGCATGCACAGCTTGGATTTGAAAATAATTGTAATTTGCAAACATGTTATGCAATAAAGAAATCTAACCATTTTAGTACCTAAGAAAATATATTTATTGTAATACATCTACACAAGATTTATTCTAACATAGAAATAAGGAATCCTATGTCCTTGATATTTACTTCAAATTTTTTTCTATGTGAACCATAGATGTGATTAATATTTTTGAAGTAATATTTGATAAGAGAAATCTAGGTAAACAAACCTTAGCAGATTATTGAAAGAAGACTCTATGGGAAAGATATTTTAATTTCTACTTTAACTAGGATGAGAGTAAGGTGAAAGAATTTATATAATTGGTTTAAAGTTATATTCATTATTAAATAGTGAAGTAATAATAAAAAATTCTTCCTGACTCAATTAGAGGTTTAATAATTTTGACAGTTTATCACATCCATAAAATATTTTATTTTCATTTTCCATCTTCATTTATAAATATATATGTATGTATGCATATGAATATAATAGTGTACTAAAGTTAAATTAGGAATATTTCAGTACAATAGAAAATATTTGAAATGAAGATGATTTTGAGTCTTCAAATTGATTGTACCATTACTTAATTACTATGCCTCTGGAAATTTATTTTTTAAATTTGAGTTTAATATTTCATAAAATAAATATAAGCTACATGGTAAATTAGTAGTGACATTTATAAAATAGAAATTGCAGGATCTGAGAGATTGTAAATGACTTATGAAACTGATATTAATGATGCAATAAGAAATATGTGACTTCTTATACAGAAAATGTATTTTGTCAAGCATTCTTTGAAATAAATCTTTGGGAAAGATTTTATCTTAATTTCTATTGTACTTCTTATGAGATTCAGCCTTAAAAATTTTTTGCATAACTCATTTAAAGTTTCATTAATTATCAAAAATTGAAACAAGTATTCAGAAGTATATCTGAATCAATTTTAGATTAAATAACTTTCACAACTTGCCATATCTATGAAATGCCTATTTTATTTCCATCTTCTATCTTTCAAAATCTATTTTAATTTTTAATACCACATGTATTTCACTAACCATAATTTAAACATGAATATATTTTTTAAATCACACAGTAAGAAGTGGTGAGCTGGATTTTTATACAAGCATGTTTACATACTAAGTGTTAGGCTGATTTTCCATGATATTATTAGTTGCATTTTGTTCACACTTAATTTACCTACTAATATTCCACAATTTCCAAATTTAGGCTCCTCTACATTATCTCTCTTTTCTGTTTTCCTGTCTTCTTTAAACAAAATACGGAATAGCCTTGTATGATATTTAAATTCCTTCTTGCCCATTGTAACTTTGACGAAGTCATATTGAACCATTTACACTGTCTAAATTTCCGTTTAAATTTTTTGCATTTTAACTATTATTTTTAATATCCTTTTATCAATATATTTGTATTACATAACAACTACAATCATCCTGGAGAAATGGTACATATTCAGTAAGTACCATATCTTAAACATTTTTGCTTTTCCTACACTTCCTTCACCTCCCCTCTCCCCCCCTCCCCAGTCTGAAATCTCTTTTCTATGTTTAAATTATTTTTTGCTTTATGCCTTTATGCTTGTTTATTGTTTTGGAATTTGAACGTTCATTAAATACTTCTTGAATGAACTGGAAGAGTATACACGGAAATGTGTGAAAATTTCTTCCCACTATAGCTACTCTACATGAACAGTGATTATAATTAATTAGTGCACAGTGAGGCTGGAAATTGAAGTCATTTTTGGATTCTTACTTGCCCTAAGTGGAAATATGTTCCAAATTTGGTCATTTTTATGCCCTCCCTTGTTACCACACTACATTCAACCCAGGATATTATCAGCTTTCAGTGGATTAAAGTATTTGCCTCTTAACTAATCTCCGATGTTCTTTTCTTACTGTCTTTCTTAAACAATGTATAAAGTGATCCTGTTGAATTGTTAAATGTGTGACTTGCTTTTCAATCGCTAACACTCTGGAGACCCTCCCCACCCCACGGCCTCTGATTCTGCTCTTACCCTAAGTGTGCTGTGCTTCCTTGTGTCCCCTGTACACATGAGGCATCACCCTAATATAGTGCACAAAGGAGATTTACCCTCTGCAAGGGCGCTTCCCCTAATACCTGTGTGGCTCACTAGCCAATCTCTGAGCTTTCTTTCCACCCAAATTTTTATATTGAGATTTTTCTTGCCATTTGAGTCACTCTCTTTGTATGCCAACTCTCAACATCATCCTTTACACATAATTTCAGGTGAATAACATTTTATAAAGTACTTTAACGTGTAAAATACTACCGACTTAACTCTTTCAATATCGTCTAATGTATCCTACTAAGGCTAAACGGAGATATAATCCAAATTCTTCTACACAAACATAGTTTGCTCAGTTCACTTGATAAAGCCGTATTTGGCCATCCGAAGTCCTTGGGGTGTCCAAAGCACCAAGGCTGTCTACTTCTCTGGGTAGATTGATTGTATTATTTCTACTGTCATATTCTAAACCAAATGAGCAGAGAAAAGGACAGCTTCACGTAGTTGTACAGAGCTTCATGATTAGAAGAGATCTGTGTTTGTATAATGTTCCTCGATTGCCTTGTTTTTGCATACTGAGCTCTCACTTTTTATTTTCCTTTAGGTTCTGAATATTATATAGCTGATTGTGGGTAGAAACCTCTATCAAATGATGTTTGACCTTTTCATTTACACAATTTATCTACTGTCCTTCAGGTTCTTCTTCCTCTTTGCCTACTGCTATTGTCAGGTATATCAGAGCTCTGTTTCTAAACATTGAGTCCGTTCTCTTTACTCTACTGTGTTTGAAAAGGGAGAGAGTTTCCACTAGATTCAAACTTCTTCCTGACAAGGGGAGACCCAAGGATAGGTAAGAGTGAGCTCAAAGAAGAAAATTGGGCACATGATGCTAACCAGTTATAGGTAATAGATAGATGTACATTACTTTGTAAAATGTTAGCATGTTACCATGAATTTGGTCTTATTTTTTAAAACATTACAAATATCAGTACTATAAAATCCTAGTATGTAAATCTTTCCTCCTACCTCTGATCATTTTCATATGCTGAATTCTTAGAAATTGAATATCTAAGGTACAACACAGGAATAAATTTAGAGTTTCCATTCATAGTTTCAATGATCCCCAAAAGTTCACACCAATTTGTAATCCCGGTGGTCAAAGAGGTGTGACACGGTCAGCATATTTGCCAAAATCCATTATTACTTTAAACATACCTTAATAATCTGATTGATTGGAAGAAAAATAAAATTAAAATGGTCAAATTATAGTTTTCAAATTTTTCTTTGACTGTGAATAGAGAATGTAGTTGTTATAAGATTTACTAAATATATTTACTCATTTAATAAATGGTCTACTCTCTTTTTCCTTTCATTCTGATTTAATAAACTTATAGAGTGTTTCAAAGTGCCTTTTCCATAACTGTATGAAACAGTCTTCCATCTTGACTTATGTTTGTTTACTTTTTACATTTAATTTATGCCACAATTTTTAAAGTAAATTTATTGGTGCATTTTAAATATATACAATGATTACATTCATCATAGAGGATTTGTACTTACACATTTTATATCTTAATTCTTTCTTTCCTGATGGAGACCACTGTGAAGTGGCTCTGAGCAGAATTTAAAATTAACTAATTGGCTCTCTATGTTTATCTGTGAGTCTGTCCTAGGCCTTGGCCCCTTGCCTGGCAATGGGAGCTGATTCATAGTAAGTGAACCTCTATGAATCACTAGTCCTGGCTGAGGCCTGTAGTGGCCTGTGAGGCCAGAGATACCTCAAAAGGCAAGATAAAGCCACAGCTGAAGACACCTTGGCTCCAACACTAAGTAAATAGAGACTGCAGCTGAAGGAATTAAACTCCTGGAGTCACACTCCTACCATAAATGTCATCCTGGAGATAAAACAGTTCCCCTAAATTGGTGTAATTTACTTCTGGGAGAAGTCTTCAAAGTGACTCCCAGGGTTCTGCTCATTTTCCCACACTTTCCTCAGTTTCTCTGTCGTTTGTTTTGGACCTAATAAATATGGGGGGTCCAGAGAAGTCTTTGTCTTAGGCCTCAGAGTCTCAAACTCAGCTAATGTTGACCCTCCTGGAGCCCGAACATCATACCACTTGTCTCATTTTATTTAAGCCTTCAAGTACACTCATGTGGGAGATTGTGGATTTAGGTAAGGACCTAATATTTTCTAATTCACATACCCTCATTTCAACCTTTTTTCCCTCCTTATGAACAGAAGTTTTTGCTATTTTCCCTTCTTTTCTTTCCCTTCCTTCTTTTTTCCCTCTTCCCTGCCTAGTTCTCCACCCATTTGAATATTTTCTTTCTATTTCATAATATATCTTATAAATTTTGGTCATTATTTATACTTTTGTTTTCTCACATCAGAGAAATAATATGATATTTACACATGTGTCCATTTAATTTCGCTTAAGTGTGTGGTCTCAAGCTGCATCCATTTACCTAGAATATTTTTATTTTTCTTTATGGCTGAGTAGTGCACTAATATTTATATAGTCTTTTTCCATTCATCTGCTGATGAGCATTTGGGCTGTTTGTAAGATGTAGCTATTACAAACTGTGCCACTGTAAACAAGGGTGTGAATATATCTCTGTGGTGTGATGCTTTTAATTCTTTGAGGAAGATACCAAGAAGGGAAAAGCTAGGTTAAATGAAGCATATAGTTTTAGTTTTATAAGGAATCTCCATGCCAATTTCCACAGAGGTTACACTAGTCCACATTCACACCAGCAGTGAGGAAATGTTCCTTTCCCTGCAAGCACTTGTTGTTGGTTAATTTCCTGAGGAGCTCAAAGAGGATATCAGAAAGTGAAAAGATACCCCCTGCCCTTGGGTAGGAAGAACTAATATAGTGTAGGTAGCCACATTTTCAAAATTTTTATAAAGACTCAGGGCAATTCCAATCAAAATATCAATAGTATGCCTCACAGAATTAGAGAAAACAATCCTATAATTCACTTGAAACCAGAAGAGACCTAGAGTAGCAATAATAATAATAATAATAATCTGGGAAACAAAGGCAAGGCACAAGGCATTACAATCCCTTACTTCAAATTATACTACAGAGCTACTCTGATAAAAGCAGCGTGTTGCCATCAAGAAAACAGATCCCAGCAACAGATTAAAAGATATAGAAACATAGTGATGCAACAGATTAGAAGAAACAACTCCAAGCACACTCAGCCACCTTTTTTTTTGACAAAGTGGCTAAATACCTTTACTGGAGAAGGATAATCTCTTTAACAAATGGTGCTGTGAAAACTGGCTTTCCATCTGTGGAAGAATGAAACTAAAGATGTCTCTCACCATGTACTAAACTAAAATCAAAATGGATCAAAGATCTAAATATTAAAATAGAGACACTAAATCTCCTGGAATGGAATATAGGTAGACCTCTTGCAGACATAGATGTAGGGAAAGGCTTTCAATGAACAAAGCTTCAATCCTACAGGATATAATACAAACAAACAGCAACTGGAATTTCATCTGATTAAAAACCTTCTGCACAGCAAAAGAAATCAACAGTGCAAAGAGACATCCAAACAAGTGGGAAAAATTTTAGTTAGTTGTTCTTTAGATAAAAGATTAATATCCAGAATAGATAAAGAAACAAATTCATACACCACAAATTTAAAGATCCACTTCAAAAAAAAAAGCATCTGAATTGAATACACACTTCTCAGTTAAAGAAGTACAAAAACAAATAAATATATGGGAAAATGTTCAGCATCATTGGTTGTTCAAGAGATACAAATTTTAAAAAACACTGAGATTCCATCTCATTCCATGAAGAATGACTACTGCCAAGAAATGACCTACATTTTTGAGATTTTACATTTCTTTCAAAATATAATGGGCTATGAAATAATTTTGATATTCCAAGTGTATACTTGCAAGGTAGATTGCATTCAGTAATTCCAATAACTTTGTTTATTTAGAATCATTAACTATTTATCGAAGTTCTCACTATCAGCTCCATAAAACTATGTATTATGCTTGTGAATTGGCATGGAAACAGAATGAATGTCACAGTCCTGTTTATACTATGGATTATGTGTATGAACAGATGAGCATCAGTTTCAGAATTAAGTTGGTTTCATACTGTGATATACACAGAAAGCTAAAGCTCTGTACGTTAAATTTTATTGAGTAGGGAGAATAAAATATTTATAACACAATTGTATCTCAGTTCACAAACTCAATTCTCTGTGTGTTTGAAAAGCAAATGGTACAAAAACCATGACAAAGCCCCTTAAGTTCAATATTGAAGCTAACCATTGAATTTGGTTCATTTGCCATCCTACTCAGTTTGTGACTAAAAATGGGGAAAGAGTCAAGTTCAGGAAATGAGGTACCATTGCATTTCAAAATTGTTGTCATAATTCTCACCCATTTTATTTGATTATTTATCATTGTTGGCATGGCATTTGTGATATGCTTGGCACTACTCTAACTACTCCATATAGATTTACTAATTTAATCCAAATGACCAACCTCTACAGTAGGGATTATTATTCATCCTACTTTTCTGCTTGATAACTCCGGATTGGAAAGTTACACAATTTAAACAGGAGTTAGAGTTTGAGGCTATTAGTCAGTAGAATTTTTGCAAACTTATGCAAGGAATAAAACAGATAAGTAAGCTACAGCATTGCCCAAAAGCTTTCCTATATTCAATGCCTGTCTCCTAAATTTTGCATATATGTTCTCAGGGAGGTTACAAGAAACTCAACAAAAACCTAAAGCAGTGAACAGAAAGAAGGTCCTTTATATTCACACAACACGTATTCATGTAACGCTGTTGCTGATTCAATAAAGAGTAATAACACAACACAGAAGAATAGATACGGTGTTATTAGAGAAAAAGAAATAAAATGTTCACTATTTGCAGATAATTCATTAACTGCAAAATAACAAAGTGCTACATTAATTAGAACAAGTTAATTTAGCAATATGATTACAATTAAAGTCAATATACAAAAATAAATTGTACATCATGCATAATAGAAAAAAATCAAAGAGAAAATAAAATTTGGATAAAAAAGACAACTTCAAAGTAAAATCTAGAAAAAATGAAACACATACCAGAATGGTTGAAACTATTCAAGATTGAAAATTGAAAGACTGAAGATTGAAACTCTGAGTGAAATTCTCATACTTCTAGTAGAAGTACAAATGATATAACTAATTTGAAATTTTGATTAACTCATCTACTAAATCTAAATATACATGATGAATTTGCAGTTCCTAATTAAATTCTTAATATTCCTAAATAGTTCCAGAATAATTCCTTGTGATAATCACTATTTTCAAACAATTGTGTATCAATTACAGAAAAAGTAAAAAATTTTGATATTTTTGTGCAATATAATTTTATAGAGCAAAAGAAAAAAATCTACGAAAAGAATATGGATGAAGCTTGTAGGAAAAACATTTGGGAAAGAAGTCACAAATGACTTTTTAATGTGTGATTTCAACTATATTAAGTTCAAAAACAGATGAGAATAATCTATGAGAAAACTTAGAGGAATGATTATCCTTGTGGGATTTAGTATGTGGGAATTTTTTGGTGCTGGAAATGCTATGTTTTCATCTGGGTGGTAATTGCACACGTTTATAGCTTTGTAAATATTTTCCAGCTGTGAAGTTAATGTGTGCAAACTTTGTTGTTCAAAAGTGACATCACAATAAATATAGTTAGTAACTCAAAATGGGCCATATGATATCTTCTTTATTTTCCCTTAGTAGAATATACTTGGCCTATCATTACATTCTGAGCTACATTTCCATGTAACAGAATACTAATTATTTCATTATAGTCCCAAGTTGATTTTATTAAATAAAAAAAATGGTTGTTGATCTAAACTAACAAATGCATATAATGCATTTACTAGGAAAATCCATTTGGGACCCTTGAACTTTACCCAGCCTGTAAGTACTTGCATACTTTTGACATAGCAATCAGTCCCTGGACTCCTCAGTTTAATGGTTCAAGAATAAGTCTTTTTGACCTACTTCCTCTGCTCTCTGGAGCATACAAAGTATTTTCTCAAGATCCTTTTGAAAGGGAATAAGAGACTTATTTCATAAATATTAAATTATGAATACAAACAGCTCATTTTGCTTGTATTTTTCCCGAAATGTACAAAAGGAATACATCTGCATAATTTTCCTTTAACTCTGAAAAGGTCATTGTGATTTTATAGTGCTCCAAAGATTTCAGCTGAAATCTTTAAGACTGCTCAACAGAATATAAATGTATCCAAGTAGAAAAAGAAAGAATATATATCATTTGTGTTCCAAATGACTTTATTTTAGAAACCATGGATAAAGAATGCTAGTGAAAGATGTACAAAACCAATTTTTAAAAATGAAATTACTGATCTTTATTGATGTGTTAAAATTTATGTTGTATTTTTTCCATTGGCATTGTTGGTTTTCTCCTTAAATTCATCTCCCTATCTTTCCCACATTTTCTTTGTAAATAAAGCAGTTGCTTCTGGTATTGATTTAGCGTGGACTGATGGTATTGTCCATAGCTATAGCAAAACCAACCCACTATGTGTCCACTGACTACAACTTAACCCAAGGTCTCCCTTCCCCCGAGGGCTAGTGATCTTGTATCTTAATGGAAGAAACTATGATTTTTTTAAACATGGAAACTAATTCATCAAACTAATCAATGAAAACATAGAAGAAGAAGATTGGTTTTCAAATACTCATCCCTAAGACATGAGATGAAGCATTTGAAGATTTCAGGTGAAGAGTTTTCCAGGCGTCTTTTTCATCTGCTTCTGTGGATCAGGAAATTAAGTCTATAAGGAAAAGCTTGATAAACTTAGGGAATAGAATGTTTGTTTCGTCACAGGAAATCGTTCCATAATGTATGTAATAGAATCAATTCACTTTGAACTAATATAGTGAAGAGTGAAAATTTCCACATTTGTTTCTGCTCAAAAACAGGCAGTTAATAATTTAAATTTGGAAGAGTAGGTACTAAATTCTGAAGCAATTTCAGCTCAAGATAAAGATTTGAGAGGAGAAGATGAATTAGAGCAGAACCAGAAAATAGTGATGAAAAAAGAACAGAGTCTGCAAAAGGCGACATAGGAATGTGTGAGGTTGAAGATGGACTTTCTTGAGCAAGATAAAGAGAGGAAACTGGAAAATTAAGGCAGTTATAATGCTGAAGGGTTAAGATGAGCTTCCAAAAATATAAAGAAAAAGAGGCTTGAAAAATCTCAAGCTCAAGAAGAACCATTAGAGAATCATTTAATTTCCTATAAAACAAAATTAAAGGCTACAATGAAAAATGAATGAAAATTGAGAATTGAAAGCAAGACTTGCAGCAGGGAATGAGATCAACTCACGGCAGAAGGATGCTGCCAAATTTACCCAGAAAGTTAAAAAGAGGGGAGAAAAACAGTGATTATTCTCTGATAGGAGATAAGTGTGTATAAGTGGGGCCAGTTAATATTTGATCATTGTCTAAAGAATATGTAAAACTAATAGTTAGAAAGTTAGTTAATAAAATGTCATTAGGTTATTGACAATTTTCTTTAAAAATACACAGGAATTATAGCCAAAAAATAAAAATAGAAACAATAAAAGTAATTTTGGATTATTGGAAGTGAAGTTGCATGGCTGGTCTGAGACAAGAATGGTGCCTATTTCTCTTTCTTAGATCTTTAATGTGACGTGACCTTGTGTGACTTGACATACATTGGTTGTAAAAGTGAAATCATAGTAACAAAACTCAGAAAAATCATTAAATGTTCATATAAAAGAAAAGCAATGAAATATTTCTAGCCAATATAGAAACAACCCCTCCAAAAAAGAAAGCTAGAATGAAATAAAATATACAACTCATAGAAACACTAAGTATTAACCTCTAAGGAAAATCAAATATGTGATACAGTAAGCTAGGTCACATGGAAAATATATAAATGTTTTTCATTATAGAAAGTTTAGGTTTTATATATTAATTTTTCCACATTTTGTGAAATAAGATCATAATAATTAACAACAGCCTATTTAGGAGAAACTTGGCAAATAGTACTAATATTTAGACAAATGTGAAATATTCAGGAAATTTATAGATATAGATTTATAGATTTATATATATATATCTATATAACTATATATTTAGATTTATATAGATAGATTTATAGATATATAAATTTCCTGAATATATATGTGATGGTTACTTACTCCCTAATCAACCTGTTAAAACTTAAACAATGTAAGAATATTTAGAACAAAAATAAGAATTTAATCAAAATCCTATGACTATTTAGTATGTCTTAAACAGGTGCCTTAAAATGATGAATTTACTGTAGTTGGTTGAATACAAAGAACCTATTTGGATAACAGCAAAGCAGCAGCTCAAATTCAATCTTAAGGACAAAAGACATTGCAAATAATTAAATACGTACTGTTTTTTTAAATCATGAGGAATTCGAAGATGGCCAAATAGCAGTCGTTCTGTGGAGAGGTAACCCCTCAGACAGTTAAGAACCAGGGCAAATGATTAGCAGTGAGGTGCTGGAACTCAGCAAGGGAGAAGGTGGAATCCGGAGACACCTGGGAGACTTATGTTAGCACAGAAAGAAGAAAGTGTGTAACTGGAGTTGGGGTGCACTTCTCCTAGTAGAATAAAGGGTAAAGGGAGAGGATCTAGGAAACTCCACCAAAGGGGGTGCCAGCAATCTCACCTTTGGAAGTCACACAGTAAATACAAGCTTTCAGCCCAGTTAGGGAGAGCTGGAGTCTGCCCAGCAGCTTGGCTTTGGAGAAGGTGTTCACTTCTCTACCCAGAAGCCAGGCTGCTGGGGCTGTTCTCCATTCTGAGAAGGGATTCATACTGCCCTACTGATCACCTAATCTGCATATCTTCATGCCTGGGCCTCGCAGACCCTCCACGTTCCAGTACAAGGACTGCAGTCTTAAAGACCCCATCTCTTCTCAGCAGAGCAAGGGTGATCACACCACTGAAGCCCAGGGGCATGCTGGACTAGAAGACAGGCATTTCACCCCAGAAGGAAGAAACAAAAGGTGCTGTTCTGAAGACCCGAAAGACTGCAGCGCAGGGCTCTGAGACGCAGTCTAAGGTAAGCTATGCGTGGGTGCATTGCAACACCAGCGGTAAGGACAGATGCCCTGGTTTCCATCTCCTTGTTTTAACTCCAGCTGGTCGTTGTGGTCTCAGATGAGCACTCAGACCTTTGTGAGCCTGAGCCATTACCGTGACTTCCTGTGGGCGCTGTGATTTCCCATCACTCCCTTCCTGTCTCCAGCCCACTGTGGGCCTGGGTCACTGCGGGGCCTGAGGGCTGGAGCTGCCGGCTTCCTGCTGCTGCCGGCTTCCTGCTGCTGCATGGGCTGTCAGTGCCCCAAAGCCCTTCTCACCAGCTACCGTCTCAGTGCCGCATGAAACGCTAGGATCCTCCTGACAGCCTGCGGATTGGGACTGACAGTACTAAAAATACTCAGGTGGAAAGTGGAATTCATTTGGTTTCATATGTAAACCTCTGTGGCTTTCCATTTGGCTGTAATAGGATTGTACTTTGGAATAAAGGAGTTTTCAAGAATAAAATTTCCTCCCCTAAAGAACAGTTTGCTGAACAGTATTCACCAAGAATTTTGACTGATCTAATTAGAGTTACAATAGTCCAGTCACACTCCTCCAGTGGTGCACTTTATTAGCCTCTCAGGTAGCTTCATTTACAATGTAGCAAGCCTTGGCCAGGACTGGGGGAAGGAAAATTGGATTCATTATGAGAGTGAGGACAAATTATCTTCTGCAAGAATTGTTTAACACAATGGGTCAAAAGAGAAGAAACGAAACAAAGGAATGACATGGCATAAAAATGAAGAAAGAATAAAATTGCTTATATAAAAATCAAAGCAATGGAAGAAATTTTTAAAACTGAATGAAAAAGGTAATGTAAAACTGTAGGTTTAATGAGATTTTCTTGTCATTAGAGGTTATTGCATTCTTCTTTCTTTTATGCTCCTATGTAGCCTATCCCAGTGTTTAAGAGCTGTTAATTATATTTAGCAAAACCAACATGTGCAAGATTCCAGGATACTTTTAGCTTTGAAATAATGGATTCTCATCAATAAGGAACCACTAATTTTCTTTAGAAAAAGCTTAAAGTACTTAATATAGGTTAAAAGTTCAGTCTGACTTAGTTTTGATTTATTCTAAGATGAAATTCATTTAGCATTGTATATGCACTTTCCTGTCCTCCCATGTTATATTTTGCCAATATCAAAAATTGGAAAGGCATTTTAATAGTTTTTGACATTTCAGTGTTATTCATGCGTTAATGATTTTGTTCAGTCCAGCTTTGGATCATCTCAGGCATAGGTAATATAAAATGGATTTCAAAAGATATTTGGATTTAGTACAGAATAATATCATTGTGTTAGAATTGTTCAAGTGATTAATGCATTATGCAGTGTCTTTTAGGTGAATTGTAAAATGGGCACATTTGCGGATATTGGTTTTACTGCCAAATGCTTTATGAGTAGTCAAAGATTCTTTTGAGAAAAACTCAAGTCTGGTTTAACTTTTGTAAATATACTATGACACAAATATTATAGGTATGATTATACTTACAGTATATATCAGGAAAATAAAATTTTGAAAAGAAAAAACAAATTTCTGGTTTGCTAAGTTATTCAATAATTTATCAAGAATTTGAAGTTACCTTTCTGGCTAAAAGTCTTGTGCCATCTGATTCTCAAGGAATGAACTGTTGGTTCTTAGATTGGAGAAAAGACAGATTCTTCAACAAATAAATGGTAGAAAACTGGTCCGTACTTTAGAAGATTAAAGCTAGGTCATTTTCTCCCACTCTGTATGAAAACAAACACAAGATGTACCAAATACCTAATGTAAAATGTAAAACTAACTGCATACTTAGTAGAAGAAAATGAAGGAGAAAAACTTCAATATATTGATTTGGGTAACAATTTCAGGAAAAAGACTCCAATAACTCAAAAAATAATAGCAAGAATTGTCAAATGAGATTACATCAAATTGGAAGCATTCTGCACAGCTAAAAAAATAATCAACAGAGTAAATAGGCAGCATAAAGAACAAGAGAAAATTGGTGCCGGTTTTTCATCTGGCAGGATTAATATCCAGCGTACTCAACGAACAAAAATTTTAATGCCAAAAGAACAAGCACTCCAATCATTAAATGACAAAATGAGATGAACAGACATCTTTCTAAAGAAGTACAAATGGCCAATAAATATAAGCCAAAATGCCCAGCATCCTTAGACATCAAGGAGACCCAAGTCAAAATGACACTGAGATTCCATCTTACCTGGGTCACAATAGTTTTATCAAGGAGACAAACAAATAAAAAAACAGCAAATGTGGTGCAGAATGCAGGGAGAAGCTGGAGATTCAGTTCAGTGGTACAGCACCTGCCTGGCAAAAATGGGGTCATGAGTTCCATTCCTTGTACAAAAAAAAGAAAAAAAAAGAATGCAGGGAAAAAGGAAACTCTTACACACTATCCATAAAAACATAAATTAATTGAGCTGCTACCGAAATCAATATGGATGATTCTCAAAAAACTGTAAGACTAGAACCCTCCTGTGATTCAGCTGTATCCTCCTGGGGATCGAGCCAAAGGAATTAAAGTAAGTAGGCTACCAGAATATCTGCACACACATGTTTAGTGCAGCTGCATTCGTAATCTCTGTTAAGATTTTGGTGCAATAGAGAGAAAGGAAATCAGAAAAGAGACCTTTAGTGCTGGCACGGTAGGGCTGCAGAAGAGATGCAAGCACCCTCTGGTGAGAACAAAGAAGTGGGGGTAATCTTATCAGGTCTGGATGAGGGAGGAGTTTGGGAGGTGGGCAAAATGACATATCAACAGCTGATGTGAAGGAGCATCTGCCTGAGCAAAACGGGGAACAGCAAGATTTACCGGGGGCTGGGACTGGAGCGCTTGGAGGGCCGTGGAGTGTTGGGATTGGAGAGGGCTCGGCACATGCACAAAAAAGATGCCGAGTTCTATTTCTGGAACTAGACGGAGAACATAGAGTTTACTTTGAAGAGGTCAGTTGCTTCTCTGGCCTAGTACCAAGCTGGGTGGAAGTCATGTTAGAGCTAGCTAAGCCCTTGCCTGGCAGATCTGTCAACCCAAGTTACGGCATCAGCCTAGGTGAATAAAGAAAACATGGTAGAAACATGCAGTCGAGTATTATTTGGGCATAAGTCATAACAAAATCATATCGTTTGTTGGAAATATTTGAAACTTGACATTATGTTAGGACAATAAGCCAGACACCAAAAGATAAGTGTCACTTCTTTTTATTCATATATATGGAATCTAGAAATACACTAACCTGCTCACTAAAAGATGACATGAAAGTAGAAAGTAGACTATCAGGGAAAGGCACAGGTAAGGGGAAAGGAGCAAGAGAGGTAATAAAATTATATTAAATGCCTGTATGAAAAGGTCACAATAAAACCTATTATTTTATACAATTCACACATGCTAATAAAAGAGATGACACATGCAATAAAAAACAAAAATAAAAATTAGTACATATCTAAATACTTGGAAAAATTAGAGAAAATAAATGAATTAAGGACATAAACAGGCTTATATTTTAATCCGGAATTGATGGAAATGACGGCAATGGCATTAGGACTGAGATAAATATTTACATCATGACAACTGATTGGACCTCTTATTCTACTCATCTTTATGCTTAGTGCGGGGATAATAACTGTACATACTGATCCCATTTTCATAGCACTAACAACGGAGCTGTCCTAGACAGTGAGCAGTTTTCTATAACTGACAACATTCCAGTCGCTGGTCTCACTGAAGTGCCATCTCCACCTTATTTATTTAATCCTGAAAAATACTGAAACCAGAGAGACAGGGAGACAGAGATAGAGAAACAATAACAATAACAATAACAATAACAAACTACAGTGCCCTTTTTGAGCTGAGAAAAATGTATCCTGAGGAGCCACATTGAACAGCTTAATGATTTTGGAATAGAGAAGGGATCAGAGGAAGTCAAGAGTCATACTCAAATCCTGCCTTTTGTTTTTCCAATACCAGAGGCACCATATGCTTTTGGAGTAATAAAATGAGTGATCCAGACTTCTAAAACTCTGAATCAGATATTACAACAAACAGAATAGGTGATTTTTTTGAGACCCAAAATGTGTTAAGTATTAAGTATGGCCTGAGAGTGTGCTTTGGACTCAATTTTGAAGGAAAGATGGTGTCAATAAAGGTAGATTTCAGAAACTTTTGGGGCACAGTATGAAATTCGGGATTTAGCTTAAGGACAATGAATTTTTTTTGCTGTTGTTTGTTTTTGCATGTTTTAAATGGGGAAATAACAAATTCTGAGCTTTGGTAAAGAAAATGAGAGGTTTCTTGTAGACATACCAGTGTTAAGATGGTGGTGGTCTATTTAGGGAGAAGTCTATTAGAGATTTGAAAGCAGAATCATCCTCAAGAGAAAAATGAAGTCTGTTGAAGTGGATTTCCTAAACACTTCCTCTGTGCTTTAGGTGGCCCCCTCCAGCTTTTGAATAGGGTGACTGATATTCATGCAGTTCTCCGTTTTTGCCAACACACTGCATACTATGATGGGCAAGTAAAGGGAAGCATACCAACAAGGGCAAATTCCCACTGGACAAATTAGGATTGCAGTAGACATTTTTATTAAGTTTTCATATAATGGAAACCCGATGGAGTTGCTTTAATTGTCAGTGTGTGGACAGACATCTTGTCAGCATGAAAAAAAGGTGGAGTGCACAAAGAAGAGGTGTAGACTCTTGCTGGAATCAATAAATTAACTTGATCTAACCATCATTGGAGCCAGCAAAGTAGTAAGAAGGCTTCCATTTATAGCACATAATTGTTATTTTCTATACTTAACCTTGTTTGAATTGTTTTCCTGTGCCTAACTCCTAACGTGCTGGCAAAGATAAGAGTCACCCTTATATTGCTATAATTAGCAGCCAGATGCTTCTCAAAATTAGGAGTATTATACATTTGATAAACACATCAATACAATTTTGAAAAAACAAAGATTTCTGGGCAATCTTACTATGTGATGATGATAAACTTCAAATTACAAAATGTACATCATATGATTTATAAGAAAGCTAAAGTAGTAATAGTTTATTTTTTAAAAAGATGGAAAACATTCTTTAAAATATTAAATATGTGGAAAATTAGTAAACTGAGAATATGAGGATGTGAAAGGGAGAATTTTGATAATAAAACATTTGAGCATATGCATAATTAATAGAAAACAATTCACTGAAAAGAGAGTGCCTAAAGAAGTCATACAAAACAATTAAAAACAGGTTCCAAGCTCAGATGCACAGTTTGAGTTTAAAGGGAAATATAGTACACATCTATTATAAATGTTGTCATAGAATACACTAAATTATTTATCTAATAGCTTTTTATTATTGCCAAATGACAAATATCCAGATAGAAGTTCAACACATGTTTGTTTTATGTATAGTAAACCAATAATGCTCAAACATGGGTTGATTAACCATATCTAATCCAAACTACATTTAATATTTTTAAGTGTTTTTAAGCAGTAGTTGCAATTACAACACCTCTGCAAAGTAAAATTTGTCTTACTAAAAGATAAAATTGTCACAGCTTTTATAAAATTGATAAATGTGCTCATTATATATGCTTTTTTCATAATTAATCTGAATAATTTATTTGAAAATTAGAGTAAAAGAATTCAACCATATAAGGTATTTTTATTTTCTTATATCTTTATGTATATGTATATATGTACATATGTTTTCATGACAATAAGGTTATTTAGTTAAAATTATTTTTAAAGGAAATTACAAACTTTGTTTCCAAAAAATTTCTCTTTTTCCTCTCAGTTTCTCCCTAAATAATACAGTGCTTGATTTCTCTCTTTTATTTTAACTTATATTTACTATACTTTGGTATTTTGGTGTTTAATGGCATTCATCAGTGCTTTTAGATTCTGCATGTTACAATTATCCAGACTGCTCGTTTATTCATACCCACCTGGTCAGATTATTACAATGATTTTTCTGTGACATATAGACTCCAGAACATCTGTTTTTCTCATATCTATGTCATTAATATAATGTGCAAAATTAAAAACAGTCTAGATTTTGTTTCAAATTTTAAATAGTGAGGAAATGTGGTAGCCTGAAGTAAATTAATTCTTAATATGACAAAATTAGCTATATTATTTTTCAGACTTTAGAAGCATACAGTTTATAGGCTGTATCAGGATTGGTCTTTAATTTAGTAGCAGTATATACAAACAATATTTCCTGACAGGAGGGTAATAACTGTATTGAACAAAATAAAACTGTAAGAATTATAACTGAAGTTGAATAAAAGAATGTGAACTTGATCATAATTATTATCCATTTACTCATTTGATTTATTTATTATAATTTTCCTATTTATGCTGATTTTATTCTTTATTTAATACTGCCTCTATAGATTCACGAATGCAATGGTATGAGACATTAACATAGAGACTCATCAGCAATCTGTTTCTACAGAGAACACAAATTTTAAAATGTTTGTTAAGTATGGTACAAATCCTTAATCTTAGGTGTCAAATCAGTTTGAGGTTATTGTAAAGTATCTACCTAGACATGTGTAAAAAAATCCTATTGAATTTAAGAAAATTAGATAGCAAATAATCCCTAACCGTTTTTCTTATGAAGCTCTTATAATTTCCACTTACAAATTTCTAACATACTATTAACTGAATTAAACAAACACAGCAATTCCGTATTTTCAATTTTCATATTTTTACTTAATAAGCTATTGTCAGTGTTATCAAAGTTAAGTGCATAATTATCAAATACTTTTCAGTTTACTCTTTCATTATATTAATGACCAACAGTTTTATACAAATTGTGAACAATTGTCTAAACAAATAAATGTGATATTAGAAATAAATAGTGATTTGTAGATTATTATTTAAGTCAGGATTGTAAAAAGCATGGCTCATTATTAAAATACTTTTAAAGATCTAACTGTCTAAATCTAAACACATAAAAGTTTATCTTTCTTTATATATCTAACCAAATATAGTTTAAAACATTTTCACATGCAAAGATGTTTA
Source organism: Dolichotis patagonum (assembly GCA_004027295.1). NCBI lineage: Eukaryota > Metazoa > Chordata > Mammalia > Rodentia > Caviidae > Dolichotis > Dolichotis patagonum. The sequence goes on from PVJX010013854.1 coordinate 22,509, forward strand.
AATAATTTTCTAAATATCAAATATGTATAGATATATCTATACAGTAATTCCTCATCCAGTTAAAACAATTTTGGTGATTGTATATTGAAGAAAAAGGCAGATATGTACAAAAGTCTAAAAATAAGAATAGCTTTTCTAAAAATAACAAAAATGTGTATGAAAGTCTAATTTATTCTACTTTTTAGCATTTATGAATGTATTTTAAACATTTTTGTTTCTAATGAGGATTTTATAGTTATGTTAAAATATAAAATATCATAAAATCACTGGAAGTCCAAAATTTCTGCTTGAAAATGTATGTGTCAATGATATGAACTTCATTCTATTATTGTTAAGCATTGTTAAAGGAACTTGCAAAGAGCCAGGCTGAGCGTAGTAAGTATGTTAGTTTTGTTAAACTGTAAAAACGTTATAAATTCTTTTTAACTGGGGAAGAATCCATTTCATAAATGGTAGTTTTCACATTCAACTACCTGAAGCAATATTATAATTATTCAAATAATATATGTATATAATAATAAAACATTTTCTTTTATTAAAGATTTTTGCTGTATATTATAGCATTTTCTACACAATTAATGATTTTTCACATCAATCATAGTTTTTCCAAGTGGATCAACCTTTGTAAAACAATATTTAATAAATGGCTACTTATGTAAAGTATGAATATATTAATGTTAAGTACTCAATACTCATAGTCTAAATCACTGTGTCGTATTTTAAATGATAAAAGTTATACTATAGTTGTTAATTTCATTCTAAATTTTGATTTAGAAGTGTAGATACACATATGTGATAGCCCTGAGGTTTGAACCAGGGTTGCACACAGACCTGCATCGCCAGCCCTGTTTTTTTTTCTTTTAAGGTAGGTCTCAGGAAGGCACTAAGCTGCCTCAAGTGGCCTTGAGCTTGTGACACTCCTGCCTCGCCCTCCTAGAGTACAGGCGTCACAAGGGTGCAGCATGCTGGTCTGCTCCTCTCTAACTCTTGTGAAAAGTGATTAATGTATGGACACACATCTTATATGGAGGCCTAGATGCATTTTAAATTACAAGAACTTTATGACTTTATGGTACAGGGTACTTTTCATAGTAATATAGATGCTTTCATTTGGACTGTCATCCTAAACCATGATTTTATACATATTGCTGTATAACCTATATAAGGCATATATATACATATATATCATTACAAACTAATACCCACTTTACAGTATCACTATTCTGAACAAAGAACATATAATCTGTTTGGTTAAGCAAAACATACTTTCATTTTTAATATAAATATTAAAAAGTTACTTAATGACATATTGCTAAAAGAACTGTGAAAAGTGGAAATCAGTACTACAGTTTTTAAGATCTTGGACTAAGACAAAATTTGACTTGCATATTACTTGTCACTTTTGCTAGAACACTATAGAAAATTCTCTTGATAAGCTTCAGTTTTCTTATAGGTATTAGAAGAGTACAGTTGTCTCTGGGTTCTTTTCACCTGAGACACTGTTCACAAACAAAAACAAAATTTGCCAATGCTCCTGTTTGTGAACCAAACTGTTCACAAACAAAAACATTCATACAGTGAGGTATCACCATAATCAGTGACAGTAGTCTATACATTTGTTATGAAGATTAAATATAACAGAATATAAATTTTTGGTGTCTGTTCCACAATGTGGAAGCAAGCAGCATCAATGCTGTCATTTCCGTTTTCTAGAATATAATTTTCATAGAAGTCTGAGAATATGCCGTTCTGTGACCTGTAATAACTGGAGAAGAAATCTGAATTTGCGTTGAAAGATGGAAATTCTGGGTAAGAAGTGAGTAGACATTGATGAGTTACGATGTTGATATGTTCGTATGTTTATGAGTGTGATACGGTGATCTTGAAGCGAGTTTTACTTTCTTGAATCCATTTTAAAGATACAGTAGAAAAATGTGGTGAACTAAGAGTTTGTAACATAGCTGGATTAATATTTAAATGTTCGTGCAAGATAAAAAAAAAAAGAAGCCTTTGTTTCTGAACTCAGGATTTTGGTGGACGTGAAATGCAAAACTGTTTCTAAACACTCAAAGAGTGACTGCATATTAGTGATAGGAAAACATAAGTCATGTTTACAGTTTAAAGAATAAAAGAAGGTAGAGGTAAAAGAAAAAGAACCTAGCAAAGAGGAAAGTACAACATCACAGTTCAGTGTCAGAAACCAGAATTTAAAAGCTCTCAGTCACACATAGCTGCAAAAATTGGAAAAGGAGGTATCAGTGAGATTAGTGCTAAATGCTTTCAACCCCAAAGGCAGACTCCTCGGAACCCAAAATCTTCCGTGTGTGTGTGTGTGTGTGTGTGTGTGTGTGTGTGTGTGACAGAGACAGAGACAGAGACACACAGAATGATATACAGAGAGAGAGAGAAGGGGATCTCTAATTTTTACTTGTGTAAAGAAAAACCTTTGAGTATTAGTAATTTCGTATAGTTCAAACTAAAATTAGTCTTTCATACTGGTTAATTCCTCTGTTTGTCATCTTTCCATTTTTATGACAAATTATTGAGATAAAAAACTTATGAAGATAAAAGGTATATTTTCGCTCACAAATTTGGCGGTTTTGAGCCAACATCACTTGGCCCTGTTGCTTTTAGACCTCCAGGCGAGGAGCACATGGTCGGGCAAAACTTCTCACTTCAAAAGACAGGAACACCAAAAGGAGAGGAGGAGACCGAGTCTCAGGTCCCCTAAAAGGGCCCACTCTCAATGACCCCATGACCTCAATGACGTAAGACCCACCTCTCGCGAGATTCCGCCCCCTCACTATGGAGCCGCACAGGCGGGCACCAAGTATTTAACACAGTGGCCTGTGGGCACCTTTCCCAGATGGAGCCATAGCAGAACCCAAGTGAAACTGATGGGCGTTTTGGTTATTATGAGCCAGGGGAGGGAAAGTCAAGAAATACCCATGAGAATTCATGGTTCTTTTACAACGATGATATAAAATGATGGTCATGGGGTGAACAGTATACAGTTCAACCACAAAACCAAACAAATTCAATTTGAATATTAATTTAGTCTAGATCAAGAAATGTGCTAGAAGAATTATGCACATATTTGTGTGTCGTTGTGATGGTATATTGCAAATGATACGTACAAAGAAAGTAAATTTCAATATTCAAAAGAGAGTTTATAACAAAATACATTATAAATGACATACTATGTTTTGTAAACATATTAAAAGGTATATTTTCAATAATAGTGCAGAGAAAAGACTATTTATAAACACAAAACACCATACATGTACGTTCCCTCTTTCAGTTCTTTGTGATCCTGCCCTTTTGTTGAACTATAAATTATATAGTTCTACTTTTCCATCAAAGTGGGGAACATCTCCCACTGCCCAATGATTTAGAGGTCCTGTTAAGAATTTGTAAGCCAGGTGTGGTGGCACATGCTGGTAATCCCAGCACTCAAGAAGCTGAGGCAGGAGGATCACCCTGAAATCAAGGCCAGCCTGGTCTACATAAGCAAGTTCAAGGCCCGCCTGCACTACATAGAAAGACCCTGATCCCTTCGAAAAGAAATTGTATGCACCCTTGATCAGAAATTATTGTATTTTTTGTGAGATAATGTAAACCTGGAGATAAAATGACCAGCTTAGTTATCAAGTGGAGGAAGAATTCTTTAAAAATTGACACACTGAGAAAAGAATAGAGAGAAAAAAAAAAAAAAGCAACCAGGATCAGGCATATATAAAAGAGCCTTGATTCCTTGGTTTGGTTGCTGACAGGAAACTCCTTATTTTGCTTGCTTGAATTGGAATATTCAGTTGTTTGAAAATACTATGATTTTACTGAAGATGTTACAGTCAAGCTGCACTTTTGAGGATAAGCAAGTTTTCAGAATAGAATAAAGTTACTGTATATTGAAATAGTATCTTCCTCATAGAATTGTATCAAATATAGATAGTCAGTCTTCCCCTAGAAGAAACAGTTTATGTATATTCCACATTGAGACTACTAAGTAGACAACATCTAGAAAAGGAGAAAAAACAATCTAAAATATTAAAGTACTCATTGATTTACAAAGTTAGTTTTGTTATTCTTAAATTAACTTTGTTGAGGTCATTAAAACCTATATTTCTGTGTATAGTAAAGTGTTTTTATTATCACAACAATGTTCAGCTGATGTCTCCTGTCACCTAGGAAGAGAGAAGCCACAGAGAAGCCACAACTTGAAAAATTGCCTCATACAACCATACCAACCCACAGGACCCTCAACTCTTTGCAGTATCTTTTTGGTCTTCAAAATACACAAAGGATTATCCTTTGATATTTGTTTTCTTTAAATCCCAGAACTAGCATTTCTGTGTTTATGTAAGAGCTGACTTCTGTGGTGATGAATTCCCTTCCCATATTTGGGTGCATTGAAACTGACTTCTTAGGTGATCATGGTGAGCAGATTGTCCTGTCTGAAATCCCATAACGTAGATTAGGTGCTTCTCAGTTATATGAAAAGGAGCGTCCAAGAATTAGATAAAGAAAATGAAGTGAAAATTATTCTCATTAAAAATGAGCTTACCGGAAACTAGTACAGAACATAGATTTCTCAGAGCTGAAATGTATTAATGGCAATTTCTGTTCATATTCCCTAAACTCTATCATCATCATTCACGGAGGTTTGATTTTGTATCTGAAATGCAGTCAAGACTCTGTCAAGAGTCACAAAGGGGATCATCAGATGGGGGACTTGCTGTAAGGATTCACGCCAAGGACAAAGCCAGTGATTGAATTTATGGTCAACATTTATTAGAGTGAAAACATACAAAGTAAAATAAACAAGAAAAAAAGGTGAACAGACTCCAGAGGAAATGAAACATAAGCTTCCAAATTTCATCTCCTGTGGAGTCACGGGAGACAGTTTTAATATTTATCCAGCAACTGTTACAATGTGTGAAGAGCTTATCAGGGAAAACCACGTAAGACTTTTTCCTGGGAACTAGCTGATCATGTATCAGAATTACAGACTCTCAAAGCATAAACATTTTGGCATAATTATATACTCATAATTTTAGGGAAGTTATACATCACTGTAGGGAGATGATTACTAACCCAGTTCCCAGTGAAGGTCCAAGTTAGCAAACAGGCTGTCTATGAATAGCATTCTCATGAGTGCTACACTAGGTTTGTGCACTGAACTCTTAGGCTCCTCTAGTGAAAGATATTGCAAATGTAGCAAAGTGTTAACATAAGGAATCAGAGATAATGTGTACCGTGTCCTTGAGTTCTAACATCCTTCGTAAGCTTTGGTGTAAACATTGAAATGATAATTGCTAATCTTCATAATAGGTAATTAAATACAAGCTACACCACCACACAGATTTTAAACGTGCATTGTTAGGCTTGCCTTGGGTAAGCGGTAGGCTAAAATTGAACTTTTGATGCAATAATGAAAACCTTTGGGTGCATTTGAAAATTGTTAAGGACATTTTTAAAGGTTCCTGATACCTGAGTTTCTTTCTAGTTATGCGACCAAAACATCAGAATGTTTTAAAACTTCCCAATTAATTATATTGGGCAGCTACCAATAACTATGATTGTAAAGAAATTAAGTATATAATCTCAAGTTGCATCTATCTATAAAAATCTCATTTATCTTTCTTTATGGCCAAGTAGTATTCCATTATTTTAAAAAAGCACATCTTTTTCATCCATTCTTCAGTTGATGGGTATTTGGGTTGTTTCCAAGATTTAGCTATTACAAATTATGCTACTATCAGTGTGGGTCATATAAGTGAAACAAATAAGACACACATATATAAAAATTTTAGTTTCAATAATTGGAGAATGTGAAAAAGTAAAATCTAAAATGTACAATAGATATTTTGAATAGGAAAAAAAGCTGTTCATAAAAAGAAGAAAAAAAACTGTTCCAGGAGAAAGGAAAAAGCAAGGAAGAGAAAAAAAAATATATTTATATATATATTTATACACAAGACAGTTAAGACTGTTATACACTCATTTTTCTTGGTTCACTGAGGAGAAGGTTTTGTACTAGTAATGTTGTAGATAATATTTCATGTCTATATTTTGTACTCTGAACAAAAACTGTGAAGACAGCAGTGCACAATGTGTTGATTATTGTTACTGTCTTACTAGCCTTTATGAAACTATCTTTTATTGTTATTTTTATTTTTCTGTCTAAAATAAAAAAGAAATAATAAACAATAAAAAAGAAATTGCGAACTGGAGATTGGTAAGCAAAATTTTGTGTTAGGTTAAAAAATCACTTGATTAGAATGTTTCCTCCAGAAAAAATTCCCAAAGAATTCACATAGAAGACATTGCTGCAAGGATTCAAAGTTTCCTAAAGAATTCTTTTTTATTTTAGTGTAACACAAGCAGATACTAATAAATAAAATATAAAAACCATTCTTCTGTGAAAAGCAGAATAGAACTTTGTAACAAAACAATGAACCAGGCAAGGTGGTGCATGCCTGTAATTCCAGCACTTGGGAAGCTGAAGCAGGAGGATTACTGATAATTGAAGGCTAGTCTTGGCTGCATAATGAATTTTAAGCCAGCCTGAACTAAAAGAAAAGAAACAACGAGAGAATAACAATGATTGCTTATCATGATCTTAAAACAATGGCCAAATGTTACTCAAAGTATAGTCATAGACAAAAGAAAGACAAAGGAAATAAAAGGAAGAAAATCTTTTGATCAACTAAAAGAAACTAGGAATAGTGGGGCGAGAAATATAGTTCAGCAGCATCAGTGTATGTCAGGTAAGCATAAGGTCCTGAGTTTAATTCTCAGTGCCAAAAAAAAAAGAAAAGAAACTAGTAGTGAATGTGAAATAAATTATCTCACATCTTAAACATTTTTTTGGTATTTTTTGTTCTTGTTGTTTTCTGAGACAGGGTCTCACTATGTAGTCTAGTCCCAGAACTCATGGTGATCCTCTTGCCTCATAGAGAGCGAGCGAGCGAGCGAGAGAGAGAGAGAGAGAGAGAGAGAGATCAGTTATATTCTTATATAAGAGAAAGCATGTGGTATTTAAACCTTTTTTACTTATTCACTTAAAATGTTCTCAAGTTGTATCCATTTGCCTATGAGGAGAGTAGCACTATATTCTAATTAAATACCTCATTCTCTCCATCCTTCCATCTGTTGATGGGCGCATGTGTTTTTTCCAAGATGTCGCTGTTATAAATTGTGTTGATATAGACATGGGCACACATTTATCCCTGTAATATAGTGACTTCAGTGCTTTTGAGCAGATGCCTAGAAGGGGATAGCTAAGTGAAATGACATTTGTTTTTTAATTTTTTTGAGGAATACCCGTGCTTATTTCCTAAAGAAACAGTGTCCTAAAGACAGTGGTCTACACTCCCACAAACAGTATAGAAGTGTTCCTTCCTCACATCCTTACCAACATTTGCTATATTTGAGTTTTTGATGATGACTACTCTTTCAGTGCCAAGACAATATCTCATTGTACTTTTAATTTGCATTTCTCTAATGGCAAGAGATGTTGAACATTTTTTCATGTATTTCCTGGCCACTTTTCCTATTACTCTGAAGTGTCTTTTCATTCCAAATAGCCATTTTTTTGATGTTGCTTATTTTTCAGGGTTTTTGTTTTTTAGTTCTTTGTACAGTCTAGATATTAGTTCTCTGTCCAAAAATTACCTGTCAAAAAATTTTTGTGTTCTGTAGGCTGTGTCTTCACTCTGTTGGTTGTTTCTTTTGCTTTGCAGATTTTTAAATTCATATGATTCCATTTGTTGATTCTTGATAGTATTCCTAGCCCACACCTGTATCTTCAGGAGTTGGACTGAGATTAAGTGTTTCTGTTAAATATTTAAATCTTTGATTCATTTTCATTATGTCAGTACCATGACATTTTAATCAAAGTAGTTCTATAGTATAACTTCATATTTGGGATCAGATGACTCTTGTTTTGCTTTTATTACCCAGAATTTTGTTGTTGTTATTTTGGATCACTTCCTGTTCCATAAGACTTTTAGGATTATTTTCTCCAAATCTGAAAGAAAAGGTGTGGTTTTATGATTGAGACTGTATTGAGACTGTATGTTTTGGAAGAATTCTGAATCTGTTATTGAGAACTTATCTGGAATTTCTGTCAATTCTTTAGATGTGCTGTCAGACGATTCAATGAAGACACATTATAAGAAGTGAATTCGAACTGTAGAACCCAAATCTAAGGACAGCAAAACCTTTTCAACCAACAGACAAATCTGCAATTGATGGGCAATGTAAAATTTCTGTCACCGTTACACCTTAATGAATTTTATTACATTAGTAAATAATTACTGATGGTCTGCCTTGGTCAGGCATTCAGTTAAACATCTGTGATAGAGACACTTTAAAAAGTCAGCAATTCCTGTCCTTAAGGTGCTTACAATCTGATGGTTTCCTAATTGAGTCCCTGGTCTCCCTCATGGAGCACACACTCATGGAGCTGATATGGTTTTCCTTTGCAATCCTGCCCTACAATTTGTGTTTGCCTTTCCCTCAAAAGGGAGATTATTTTCAATTAACATTTTATCCGGTCCTTCTCTAAATTAAGTTACAACAAAGAATGCTCACGTGGGTCTCCAGGGTTTCTGTCACCAGTTCTAAGAGTGAAGTTCTAAATGCTCTTCAACAAATTCTAAATGCTTGTTGGCAAATGGAATAAAATAAATTGAATAAAAATCCACTAATTAAATGTTGTGAATGATTACTCTGACCTTGATGATTTTTTATTAAAATGAAAAGCTGTAAGGTTAGGGTTAATATTCATTCTACATAGCTTCCTAATTATAAAATTGTGTTTTGCTAACATTTGTGCACTTTAATTTTGCTTGTTTGTATTTCTTTATTTCCTTTTATCTTCAATCGCTGTTCAACTCTCCAAACCAGCCTACACGAAATAAAAAAAACATTCCATTCATCATTCTCCCCTCTGACCCCTCAATCTTCATGATAATCATCAAACTACCTCAAAGAAGAAGCAACTTTCCAAACCAAGATCTTTAATTTTCCACATTTCATACACCCAAATACGTAGAAAATGATCTTTAGACAGTGAAACTTCACATGAATCAAGCCTGTTAAATATTTCCTTCAAGAGAAACCACTTCCCATTTTCCTGATTAATGTTATTTTAGTATTTATTCATCACTTCTTTTGGAAAATCGAATGTATAAGTATTTTAACAACTGCACACACGCTCTGTAACTTCTCTATCACTGTTAACTATTTTCTATAATCTGCCTATCCCAGTGACGCTGTTGTTTCTCTGTTCCTATCTCAAAATACCTGAGGATATGTAATTTGTAAATAAAAGAGGTTTATTTAGTTTGTAATTTTGTAAGTCCAAACAGTATGACTCCAGCTCCTGCCAGGGTCCACTGCCTGCGTCACCTCACAACTGACCACATCAGGATGGGAGCGAATGTAAGCTGCAAAGGTTACTGAAACAGACAGAACCCCAGAATGGGAACAGCCTGTCCCCCTGCCTGCCTTACCTCCTACCTCTCCCTTATCAAAGTTCCCCACACTTCTCATCTTTTCACCCTGGGGATCAAACCTCAACAAGAGAACAGCTGGACAACTTAACAACACTCAAATCATAGCAGTGCTTTCGTCTTACTGCTTCTTAGTTTCTATATTTCTTCTTTCAGTAATGAATATAAAACCTTAGCTCTAAGTATGGACTACATCATCCTTATTCTACCCAGTCAGTATATTTCCATCTTAATTATACTCAGGGCCACTGTCACCATACAATATTACGTTGTGTTGGTAAGATGGAGTATGACCAATTTGTTGTGTAAGAATGAAAGAATTCTCTATTTTAATGCAAGTTAATATTAGGACCTAAGGAATTCTGCAGAGAAGAATAAGCATTTGATCAGATCCTTTGCTGAATTAGAAAGGTACTATGTAAAAAATTGAAAAAAGAGACTTAAATATAAAGTTGTTTGATGTATGTGCTGGGGATTAGCTCAGTGGTATAGTAAAGCCTGGGGTGTGATGCTTAGCACAGGTAGTTTGTCATCTGTCAACTCAAGATAACAAAGCTAAAATGTAAATAGTGCACGTATTGTTTTTCAGTGAAATAAGATGTCATTGATTTTATAAGAATATTTCATTCTCATGTCCTAGTCTATCCCAGGCATTGCTTCTGCAAAAGCCAAAGAGGTACAAAGTCATCGCCTTATACCTCACTTCATTTGTTGAGCTACTGTGTGTGAAAAAATGACAAAAACTATAAAGTGTCCCTCAAAGTCTATTTACTGTCACAGTAGCTATGTTTCTGCTTCTGTCATGTGTGAAGCCTAAATACTCTTTTCTTCTGTTCTTTAAGAAACATGCCTCTTGGTTGTTCAAAACCCGACAAGCAACTCAAATTCACTAAAAGAATTACATAGGTAGATAGGGTTACATGTCCATACAAAAAATATACAAAAAATTTGACTTCCTTAAAAATGTAAGTTACAAAAGACTTGATAAAAGGGAATAATATAACTTACTAGAATTGAAATGTCTTTACTAAAAAGCAGATATAAATGCAAGTTGTGCTGCAAGTAGGTGAATTTGGTCAATTACTATAACTCACTTGTTTATTGACACTGTGTAGTTAATCTAATCACATTACCATAACAAAAATGAAGTGCATGAGTAAACATGACTATATATGCTTTAGTGACACTAGGAATCTGGTTAATCTGAGCCCGTCTCAGGATTTGTCTCTTGCGAATGTCTTAGCTTTGCTGTTCTGTTTACATTTAAACTAATCAATTAAGTTGATTTATATTTAAAATGTATATTATAAATTCTTTTATAGTATAGTATTTTATAGTGTAGTGTTAGTATATGTCAATTAAATCAAGTCCCACAGTATTTTATTTGTCATTTTTAATCATGTTTTCTGAGTTGTTATAAAATATTATGTGGCATAACTTTCAGAACATATAAGTCATTATGCTTCTAGTGAAGAAACACTTTGTGCCATGTAAAAAGAAGCAATTTGGGTGAAAAATACCAACTGATGATATACAAAAAGATTTGTAGCACAAAACATTAAAAAGTAATTTCAAATCACTAAAATTATCAAATGAAACAGATTCAGAATATCATGAGACAATACTTCATCAAATTGGTATTCACCAAGTTTTTATATTTTAAATATTCAAATAATTGATGTTATTTTTTGCCCTAAAACATGAAAACATAACATCATTTATGCAGTGAATAAACTAGGAATCTTGATAGAATTCTGCTTACTGTATTTCCATATATTAAAAAAAGTTTAAAAAGGTAAACAAATAGCATTTTTGGAATATCATTTCTGTTTCAAAATGCTTGTCCCATTGTACAAAGGAGATTTAGAATTCTACAGACAGAAGCTCTGCTAAAATAAACTCAGTCAATAGTTTGATTTCTTTGGAGTCTCATTATGTGATGTGCAAAGCATGTTTATGGTGTATTATTTTAAATCATTGAGCTATACTTAAAAGCAATGAACTGTTTATATAATAGAAAAGTTTCAATTATGAAGAAGAAAAATATCTTCTTAACATTAAGCATGAATACAGGGTCATTCCATGTGACCATTGTGAGAGATTCATTCGTGCTAACATTCATTAAAAAGAGCTGATTTTACCTAGCCAAGTGTTTATTTTCTTTGATAAGATGCCTATATTGCAAAATATAACCTTACTGACTCCTACTTAGTGTTTACCAAGAATTTTAAACATGGAAAATACTGCAAAAAATCATCTCGTTTGTCTTTGATTGTAATGAGAATTTAGCAAAATGGATTAAATCTCAGTTTGCAGATGACATTTCTTATCATAGTCAACACTGATGTGGTTTCTTTCTGGTAAGCCATGCATACTTCTCTATTAAACGGTTGCTTCTTTGATATTTTTAAAATATTTTCAAAGGTAGAAATTATTTTTGCATCTCTTAAATTATCATCTGTTCTTGGAAAACAGTTGTAGCATCCTTTCCTGGTGGTCTGTTGGCTAGGAAAGGCATTTGTAATTGTTCCTGATGCAAATTAATTGAATATTAAAATGTCTAAGAGGATGTAAGGATTAATTTGTGTTTAAGTATTTTGCTTTCCTGAACTTGGTTATTTTAACAAGTTTCTATATCACTGTAAAATATAGGGAATACTTGACAAAAATGACTAACACCAAATGTTACCTGGTGTTTTCACTATTTTCAACAGATCTAGAAGACTTAACCACTTACCAGGCGGCTTTGGATTATCCAGTCTGATGTGTTACAGTTTGTTAATTGTATTACAAAGATACAAAGCTGCCTCACTATTAAACCCTTTCCAATCTTTCATCCATAATGAATTCTTCTACTTGTATTCTCTTGCTCTCTAGTTTTTAGAATTTTTTTTTACCTATTCATTTACTCATTTGTGTCTGTCGGATGGCTTTCCATTTTTTAAGCTGTCCTTTGTTCTTTGCCTTTTTGCACAGCTCTTGCTCTATCTCATGTCGTATGACTTCTGCTTTCTCTATTTATAGTTGTCTTGTTTTTAATTTTTGAATCTTGACTATGCCTAACTTCTACCCTTCAACTAGGCAAGGACAATGTACTCCATGTTTTTCATTATACTCGCTAACAGCAATTCACAATCATGATGTTGAGTTGTTTTCTATTTAGAACATTCAATTCTGGCAGGTATGAAAGCACATGTCTATAATCCCAGCACTTGGGAGGCTGAGGCAGGAGGATCATTTTGAGTTCCACACCAGCCTGGGCTACAAAGTGAATTTAAGGGCAGCCTGAACTGCATAGTGAGATGTGACAAGAAAAAAATCTGTTTACTTTATTCAATTGTTTAGACATTTTTTTCCCCAAATCACATTTTTCTAGATGATACTTAAAAAGCCAATGAAAAACATACTTAGTTACTCAATTTATGCTGCATTGGGCACCATTTCCTGACCCAACACCAAGACAGAAGAAGCGATCATATATAGTACACAAGCATGTCTCCCTGACCCACCCAGACACAGAGAGGAGTGGCTTTACTGATCTCCAAGATGTGTCCTAATCCAGTGAGACTGACATGTCAGGACTAAAAGTCACAATCCACTCTTATCAACTTCACACCTAAACACACCTTCGACCACATGTAATCTTCAATAAAGACAGTAACACATTTGTAATACGACCTAGTATACAGTGACTCTCACATAGGACCGCAAGTGCAGTATTTCCTTCCTCAAAGTCACAAGAGTTCCAGCATTTCTTACAAGTTCAAATCTCCTGACACTCAATGCAAACTTTTCTATGAACCTCTGTGAATTCCAAAACAAATTGCAGAGCCTCAAAGTACCATGGCACAGGACACATCTGTTCTGATCCACATGGGAAAAATCAAAATTAAAATCTAGCAGGCAATCATTAACCTAGCAGGTTCCCTGTCTAGCATCTGAGGGCTATGGTGATGAGACATTCATTTGAAAAGCTTCCTCACATGGCTTTCCCATAAGTGGCCCCTGTGGCTGGCTTCCCTCACCTCCTACATTTTTCTTCTGTAGATGTTCCCTGTTCCTGTGTCCTCTGATTTCTCGGGGTCACTCTCCACTTTTGGTTTCATTCCCATAGCTTCATTCACTTTGTCAGGGACTACATGTCATGTCTTTCAGATTTTTGAAATTTGGGTGGAACCCTCCTTCACAGACCCTACAGTTACTGCATTCTGTATTCCATTAAAACCACCATCATCTGGAAAATGCCAAGCTCTCCCATCTGTCCCTGAAGTATCAAGCTCTCTTGGACTATAGTGGCAGCAGACTCTGGGGGACTGACTGGTGCAGCAGAGTGAAATGAATCCTGGGAACCAGTTCTCTAGGAAACCTTTCTTGACCAGAGGTCCAAAGACTCTTTTATGAAATGATAAGTTTACATGCTTGTAATATTAACACCGTGGTGGAAGGGTCCTGCTGATTTTTGGAATTCTCTCCAGGTGTCTTTCTTCTTATCACTGTGTTGGTAATCTCTCCAGCAGCCAAACATCTTTTGTATCCAAATTTACATGTACTTCCTTCTAGGCCAAAATGTAAGTTTTCTTTCAAAATTTTCAGCTCTGCCTTTTCTCTCCAATTCTCACTGTAAATCTGGTGAAGTAGCCAGCAAACACCCATGACATATTCTGAATGGATTTGTCTTGAATTTTTGTGCCAGTTTAATTCATCCACTCCTATTAATCTCTCGTTGTCTCCTGCAAAGTCTCAGGATATAGGCAAAATACAAATTTTCTGTCCCACTGTAAGACACTGGGGCAACTGCTAAAAGGGTTTCTGTTCTTAAACACCTGGAGCGTGACTTTGACTGTCCACCTTGTCCACCTTCCTGACAGCATGCTGGCCTTCTGAGTTCTAACTGGACTCACCCAAGAGGCCCTGCTCATAGAGTACTGACACTCTGCTAGCTCACATCTCCAAATCTTTCCAAACTCCTTCTACAGAACAATTCCAAAGGCTTCCGGGCCTCATGGGCGCAGAAAGTCACAGTAACGACTCCACTTCTCGGCTACAAATTTTCTGTATTATTCAGCTTTTCTGTAACTTGACACAACACAGGACACCCAAAATTTATGGGAAAAAAGTTTAACTTGTTCATCTTTTCAAGCTATGAATGGCAGAAACATTTTGTGGGAAGGATATAGGGAGCAAAGCTGCCCAATTCACAGTACCCTCGAAGCAGGGCAAGGGAACATTGTCTGAGAGGAATGGTGGAAAAAGCATCTGTAGTGCCCAGGGTCATACCTCCATTACTAACCCACACATATCCGGGATAATTCTTCCCAAATCTACACTGTTAATATAATGACTTCGACATAACAGAATTAACAGTCAAAACAGCATGACATTCTTTAACTTCCTTTTATATATATTGCTCCCTTGTCTTGAATCTGTATGTTTTTTCCACTCCTTAAGAAATGGCAACCGGATTCTGAGCCAGAGGAGTCAGGGCCATGTGCAGCTCCATTGATGTGTTTTAACTCTCTTTACTAGACTGTCTTTGCTTCCTGAATAAACATGTGAATTTCAAATTCTGCCTGTGTGTTAATGTCACTTACCTCATGAAAAACTGTCAGGTATTTCACTGCATTGCTAATTTTGCTGTCATTCAATGCCAGAATTCAGTTCCTTATAGAGTTTCTGAAGACCCAAATAATTAAAATTTTTCATCATATAGTGTTTAACAAAAGCTAATTTGTGGAAGTTTGGTTATAATTTAGAATTATGGTTTATCATTTTTCAAATTTCTGAAATATTGCCAGAGTATACTGTTCTTTTTTTAATGAAAAAAATAAGAATGATGACACAAAATTTTAAAACAAAATAAGAAGAGATTAACAGCAGTTAATATATTGCATATTGTTATCTTCAAAGTAGTTGTTCTGATTACAAGATATAGGCGTGAAAAATGATCAATCGAACAATGAAAGCACAAATTTTTGATGAACTTACAGAGATAAGCAATACAGTTATCTACCTTGTACAGATACATAGATAGGGTGATAGATTATATATGTAATATATAGAGAACAAATTTTATATATATATATATATATATATATATATATATATATATATATATATATATAATCTTTTTTTTCCTATTCTCCTTTGCCCTAGCTCAATTGTTCTTTCCTTTTGAGCAGTTTATCTCCCTTTCATTTGTGCATTTTGGATCTTATTTATACTTCCAGGTGGTTATACTAGGAAGATAATATGATATTTACAGGTGCGAGTCTGATTTATTTCATTTACACTTCTGGTCACAGTCTCACATGGAGGTCAGTAAAGCTCTGCAGGTGCAATGCTATTCTTCTACTTGGTGGCAAGTGGATGTGGGCTTAAAACTTCCTGATTTCAGTGGGAAAGACAAATATGCAAATATTTCAGATTTTGAGGTTGTATTAGAAATTGCAAATTTGGCATGAATTTCTTTTAATTTCCAATTATCCATTACTAAGATTCTGTGATTTGTTAGGTGAAATTTGTAGGAATTATTTTTAACAAAATGTGCAATCATCTGAAATAAAATTAAAACAACAATGAATATAAGTATATACAAATTTAATCACATTTATATATCTTAAATGACAGCTCTACTCAAATTTATCTGCCTTCTCCCCAAAATCAGATTCTAAGTTTCATAGGATTTTTGTATAAATTGACAAACCTATTACATTGAAACTCAAAGGATCTAAAATTGTTAAGACAATTTATAAAAGAGTAAACTTGGAGGACTAATAATATAAGGTTTCATTTAATAAAAATCACAGTAACCAAGACAGTGTGTTCTTAGCCCAAGTACAGGTGTGTAAGGTGATGAAAATGTCCACAAAAGAATTCTGTGTCTGTGTGCACGTGGAGATACATATATAAAATACTACACATTCTATTTTCCATAAAGTGTCCAAGTTATTCCAGTGTGGAAAACAATTTTTCCTCTGTTAGTTGCTGAAACATTTATATGAGAAAAAAATCAATCAATCAGCCAAAACCAACATAAAACCTATGAAAAATTACCTAGCTGTGTTGAAATTGGAAGTACACACTACAATTTCATTATGTTCCTGAATAATTTAAAAACTTGAAATCAATTCTAATATTTTTGTCAAATGGACATATAGCAATCTTTCTAAAGTATTTTTAACTCAATCTCATTTCTAAAATCTGGCATCTCCAAATACTAAGTTTATTTATATATTAATTATATATTTTGGTCCCCTTAAATTTGACAAATTGATTAAGTTTTCTTCTAATGGCTGATAGTAATGACATATAAGATATGTGTCAACATAGAAAGTAAAGAGTTATACTTTGTAACTAATTAATTTTCTTTTGTTACAGGGTACAATGAACACGCTTTTAAATCTGCAATATGAAAGCACATTGTGAAAGAGCAATAATGGTATTCTAACACTATTTAGACCCTTTTAGAAAAGTAACAATATGGCATTAATATACTATGTGTTTTAAATACAACTTTTATATGGCTTAGGAGTTTTCTCGTATAAACCTCATGTCAAGTGGATTTTGATATATTGCTGCCAACTAAAGATTACTCTGCACATTCAGCTTAAGGACTGTAGAGTAAGCTTTACATTCCACATTTGTTGTTTTTAAGTGAGTACATGGTATTGTTGATAAGTGCTTTGTTTTCATCAAAATTTTTAGGACTGTATTAGGTTTCTGGTTGCCAAAATAAGATCTAATGACCCATTTATAATTATCTTTTTATGGATTTGAAAGAGCTTTATTTGATTTTGAATATGCCAGACCATGTGAATAGAAGTTTCAGGGAAAATAACCAAATTCAGTAGAAAATGCCATATATTTTTTAAATGTCATGCAACATATATTTAATACAACATTTTAATTTTTAATCCATGCCTTTAAAGCATATTCATCATATAAACATTGGACAGCAATATTGATGAAATAGTAAACATTCAAATATAATAGTAACTTACAAATGTAATAAATGTCCCATGATGTCAAAAATCATAATCAATACATGCACAGGAGCATCCAAATCTATAAAAAAAAAACTGACAGTGCTTCTATGAAACAGACCAGAATATTCATGATTTTAAAGATAGTCTATTACATTTAGCACCCTATATTTACCAATACATTCAAATATCAAATAAATCCAATTTAAAACGAATAGTGATGTAGTAAAAATCTGAAAAGCATTTCTAATATGCTGCACTTAAAGAATGAGCCCAATTTTAGTTTCCACATGTATTAGTGCACCAAGTAACCTCCAAAATGACTACTACTCATTAAAAGCATAAACAGGTAATTGTAAATAGGAATGTAGAAGTATTAATAATAAATTATTGCATTCAGGAAAAATCCATTATTCATCATTTCATCTGTTGGAATGGTGAAATAATTTTAAAAAATAAGTAGAGTGTTGGGAAGATATGGAGAAAACTGAATCCTACACTGCTCGTGGGATGTAAAATGGTTGTTAAATAACAATAATAATACCCTGAAAATATTTAGAAAACAAGAGGACATTCTTAAAAAATAATAAGCAAAGTGAGCATACGATCTAGCATTTCCACTTGTAGGGAGGTACTGTCCTCAAAAATTCAATCAGGGAATTGTACAATCATTTTTACTCCAATACTCATGGCACCATTACTTGTTTACAACAGGCACGATATATGAACAGACTTCTGGTAAACTCCCTGATGGATAAACAAAACGTTGTGCATATGTGTACATTGGAATATTCGCCCTTTAAAAAAAAGAAAATTCTGAAATGTCATACAATACATAGGAACCCTGACAATACAGTAATAAGCTAATAATAAACCAGATGCAATAAGGCAAATGCTTGAGTTCACTTCAAGAGGATAACCTGGAATAACCAACATTAATGGAACAGAGAACATATAGTTGTTAAGGCAAAATGGGAAGGAGAATATGAAGATTAATTTTGTTAATGGGTAGCAGTTTGAATTGGGGATGATGAAAAGGAAGTTGTAATGTCTGCATAGAAATGTATGTGCACTCACTACTGCTGAATTGTATATTTCAGTGTTAAAATGATAAACTTTATTATATATATATATATATGTATATATATATTTTACCACTATAAAAATAATTGTGAGAATTAAGGAAGAGTCCATGATGAAGAGGATAGGATAGCATAGGATTTATACCAGCACTGAAAAAAAAGGGGTGACTGGAGAACCTTGGGAGGAAAATTCTGTGGAACAAAATTCAGACCTATAAAGTATAGAGAATAGTAAAACTGTTACTCATAACGATGTATGATCTACACATGGGCAAAAACTGAACTCAGCAAGAATGTTAAAACTCTATATGCGTAACCATGATAGCAATCTAAAAGTCAGGTATTAGGTGTTATATACTAAGAAGTGACAATAATCTTTCTTGCATTTGCAAAAATAATGATGAAGGCAGAACCACCTGATAAGAGAAAAGGGCAGTAGGAAGTCAATCATCTATGTATCATCTATGCATTTATCTATCCACCTATCTCGTATCAAATTACATGTGTATGCCTCTGTGTATTTATATGTTCATGGAAATATTGAGGATTAATTATGATATTGCCTGTTGCTCAGATACATGGAAACAATGATAGAGAAAGATTAGAAATGAATTCTAGGAGGGAATCCACAGAGGCCTACAGAGAAATGCATAAAGTTGTTTCCTTTTCCAAACTAACTTTTAAATTAAATTTATAAATATCTATTGAGTACACTACCTACAACATAAAATCTTCTCAGTGAGATCAAATATATACTTGCATACTAGTGAACAGGACAGGCAGGTTTACTTCATTTCCTGAACATCTTCCTATGTCAGTGCCCAAAAGGGCAGTCTCTAACCTGAAGAGGAAAGGATCCACTATGAGGTAAAAGACTATATTAATGCTTGTATTGCACTTATTTTCTTTTTCTATAACTCATATTTTTCTTAGTGAGGTAGATCATTAATATAATACTCATACTCATGAGCAAATATGAGATTGTGCAGTAAAGTATGACAATAAAAATCCTGCAGACAGCTAGTTTCCCATTTCTTAAAAATACTAGGGTTTACTCAGCTTTATTTTTTAGCTGGAGACTAAGAACAAATAAATACAAGGAGGCCTCAAAGAAAAATGGTATTTTTCCCCTTAGTATTCTTCCATGACTAATAATAGATTTGAAAAAATTTCATGGATTTGAAAAAAATGACATGGATTTGAAAAAAAATTCTGAGTGCAAGAATATGAAATACAGTATTTTAAGATCTCTTGGATTGTTATATCACAAAAACCTTTCCTTCATTATGTACATAGAAATATTTTATAGGATGGCTATTTTCAGGAAATATGTGGGTTTTAGAAAATACTAATTTTCCTAGAATTTATTCAATCAGTGTTGTTTAAAAAAAGGTGGAGCAATGGTAAGTACATTAATATTTTTTCTGCTAAAATTAAATGTGTAATTTTTCCTATCGAATATTTGAAGGAATTCTTGCAAATTTAGTGTATACACTCACATATTTTATGTTTTATTTAATGCAAATTCCTTCTACTTTTCTGGAAAAAAAAAACCACGAAGGGCAAAATTTGTACACAAGATGAAATAAACATTGTCATTAATTATAAAAGTGTCATATTTTAAATTTCAGAAATGATTAAATGACCATACTTAGTAACAAAGAGAATTTCAAAAAATTCCTTGAGCAGGCTTCAGCTCTCTTTAATGTCTTTAACTTAGATTACAATAGGATCAGTGCCAAACTTTAGTCAAAGTCACTGAAAGGAGGATTCTGGGCTTTCTCAACAACAGGCGTCTCTTACAACATGTGACGTCATGCAGACTTAGCTAACGCAGCTGCCTAAACCCGCAGTGCAATAATGTCTTATTCACTGACTAGTAGTAGCATGCTTTATAGATGTGGGTAATGATTAACCCATTTAAAGGTGATGTCTCTTCATTTTCTGGTGTTTATCTTCCTGAAAATAAATGTTTTCATTCAAAGAAGCCCTGAAGAAAGCCATCACCATCCTAAAACTTTACCACACTGCATCTCTACATTTCAGGGAATGGAGTCCCAGTGCCCCTCTTGCAGTATTTTTGTCCATGTTTAGCATTATCATATATGGATATGCAAAGACTTCATTAGTTACATTGCTTGATTGTTTTTCTAGTTTAATGACTTTTTGTGACTAACTTTATTCATAATTTCTCTTAATAAATGATGTTGTAGGAATAAGGCTTAACTTTAAAATTTTAGATTATATTGTTGTCATTCTAAATAAATTTTACAGGAACTTGACACTGTAGTTGAACCATGAGTTTTCCCAGTTCAATTTTTATTATTTTTGTCTTTAGATAAACATACTATTTGATAAACCTATTTAAATAAAAATATTATAGGTAAACTGTACTAATTGTCTTATTTAGTTGATTTAAGAATCAGCTTCCTAAAGTGGAGTAGGAACAAGAATTGCATTCAAATAATTCACTGAAAGTAAAGTGTGAAGAACTAAGAATAAATACACAGTTAATAGTTTAATTTGATTTATCCCTTTCCAGAAACAAGTGCTCCAAAAGATGTTATATATTATTGTAATATTACAAATTTAAATTAACCAATATAAATATGTATTGGGGGATTACACTCATTCCCCAAATCTATCTTAAGTGGAAAATGTGATCTAGTATTTATTCCATAGGTAAAGATGACATTAGATAATATTGAATCTAATACTTCGTTATTCTAGGTGAGGTCTAAATAAATATATAGATAAATATATAGATGTCACTGCTTAACATTTAAAGTGCTCACAACCTGCCACAGAAATTTCAAATCTTCCTTGTGCTTAGTGTGATTTCAATTATCCTTTTAACATTATTTTGTCAGGAAATTTTCCTGGGGCAATATTATTTGCAAAATAACAATTTTATGTAGCAAACATATCAGCTGGTATCTGAAAAACTAGCCTAAGAATTCTACCCAATTAGTGATTTTTTTCTCTTAATTCTTATTACTGATAGAATTATACATTTTGGATCAGAATATCTGTAGAAACTAACATATGGGTCTCAATAAAATTCAAATAATTGCAAGTTCATATTACTTTCCAAGAGATAGCATTACAAACAAAACTGACACAATTAAAGCCTGTTGGCTATGAGGACTTATTTAATCAGGAAGTTGTAAGTAGAAAGTTTATATTTTTGCAATAAATATCTATTAATATTTGATGTAGTCAAATTAATGTAGTGAAATTACATTACACAAACAAAAATTATTGGATGAATAAAATAAGTATTCATATGTTTTTTCTTTCAGTTTGTCTCACTAATGAAACAATATGATCTTTACACGTATGTCTCATTTATTTCACTAATGAATATGTTCTCAAGGTGCATCCATTTACTTATGTGTCCAGTTCATACATATATATGTATATAAATACATGTGTATGTATATGTATATAATCATGAAGATAGTTATGCTCCTGATTTCTCTGAAGAGAAAGATTCGTGCTGGTGTTGTTCAATTGAAGGCAGATGTCTTGTGCTCTGGGTGAATGATTTTGGGATGACAATGTGCAATGTGTGTACTATTGTTACCCCCTGATTGATGTGCTTTGAAATTTTATTGTAGTATGTTTTCTTCTTTTTTCTCTCTTTTAATGTTTGAATAAAATGGATTTGAAAAAAAATAAGATTTTTTCTTTATGTAATACCTCAAATATTTTACCTATATTTTATACAATTGTATTTGTAGATACGTTTTTCCCTATATTTTGTTTTTTTCTAATTTCTGTGTGTTCCAGTAGAATTCAACTTAAACTAGTGTTTACCCACCAGCTTAATTACTATTCCAGCAGTCTGGTAGTACATAAGGGAACCGCAAGTAGTGAAATCACTTGTGGGCTCCATTCTGGGTTATATATTCTTTGAGTCCAAAACAGCTATTTTTAGTTTATGTAATTCAAACCTTTCAAAGCAAAGACAAGCAAGCTAGGGTTTACAGTGACTAATTACTTTATTCTGCTAGTGCTAGAAGAAACATAACCAGCCAGAAATATCTGGCTTTTGGTTCAGAGACTTAATGTACATTAAAGCGTTGTACAGAGCTTTGATGAGTGCATAGCAAGATGCATTTTCTAAACTTTCCACTATCAACTGAAAACTCATTCAACACATAGCTCTTTACTTTGTTCCCTCATCAAAATTTAAAATTCAATTCGTTGTTTTTGACTCCAGGCTGGTTGTTTAGCAGTTTATAGCCAATATAATAAGGTAAGGTGACAACATTATTACTTCAGAAGTAGGCCATAACAGGGCTTGTAACTTACACCATGCTTTCTAAAGAAATCCGGCTGTCAGGACCTTCTTTCTCATGGCATTCCCTTCTACAGACTAATGTCATCTTGTGAAAAGCCTCAGTCACATAAAGAAGCCATCTGTAGGTGTCCAGGTGTTAAATCCCTGCCAATCCAAA
Source organism: Dolichotis patagonum (assembly GCA_004027295.1). Classification (NCBI taxonomy): domain Eukaryota; kingdom Metazoa; phylum Chordata; class Mammalia; order Rodentia; family Caviidae; genus Dolichotis; species Dolichotis patagonum. The sequence continues at coordinate 45,557 of PVJX010013854.1, forward strand.
CTTTCCAACCGAAGAACGTGTCAATTAAAGAGATATTTGAGAGGTAAATCCTCTAGACTTGGTCACATGTGTTGCACATATTCAGGTCTTCAAATCTTGGTTACCATGGAGCAGACAAAATCTACTACCACAGAGACTTAACTGAATTCGTGTGTAACAGAATTAGTACTATTACAGATTTCTTGCCATTTGTCTACCACTAAATTTTTGAGTGATTGTTTGTAGTAATAGTAACTAGTAATAGTACTAGAGTAGGATTCTAAAGAAGACACACAATGAGTGTGAAATTTCTTGAATGACATAGAAGTCAAAAATTGCGGGACACACATTTATATGAGGTAGCAACCTGCTGTGATGTTCTGAGTGACAGAAACATTTCTTATTCTACTTCTGGTATGAGAGGGTTATTTGAAAACCAGTGCATTTTAAAACTACTTATTTAAATGATCTTCATTTCCTACTGGCTGCCTCTAGCGAATCTATCTTGAGTGGACAATATTCACAAATGTCAGTATTCCCTTAATTTTTAAAAGAGTTTCTTATTTACCAAGTTCTATTCACCAAGTACTTTGTGGGAACACAAAAGAAAAACAATTAAACAGTCAGTGTAGGTTTGTGTTCACAAGAAAGGCTTCTCATGTGAATGAGCTTTGTGTGGAAATATGAACCTGCATAGAGGCTCATATTGAAATTGCACTGATGATCATAACTGGAATCTATGCTCTGTCTTAGATTTGAGTGTATGGTAGACTATGTTTATAAGTATATCAGGAATGTACACACACATACA
>PVJX010013855.1:0-46332 GCA_004027295.1 Dolichotis patagonum
ACTTAAACCGCTGAGCTAAATCTCTGGTCCCAGTAGATTCTTACATTTAGTACAAATATAATCCTTTTATAGAAACAAAGAAAAGCAGTTTAACATTAGAAAATCTACCAGTGCAATCTATTACATTATTTAGGGAAAAAGCTATATATTGTAAACTAGTAACCATTATAACTTCATAAAATGTTATCCCAGTAAGATAGGGAGAAGCTCTGTTATTTTACCATAAGCATTCCATAGAAAATACTTAGATGTTATTGATGTATGTTTTTTTTTTTCATTTTAGATGTCCAGAAAGTGGATGACATAATTGAGGCCAACCACCAAAGTGGAGCTAGACATATGTGGCAAGTTGTAATCACCACCAAGAATACATCAACTGAAAACCAAGTTGACTTAGGAAATACTTTTGATTTCAGCTGTAGCCGTGTTTCAGATTTGATTATAAATAATGGAAACTATTCAGTATTGAAACTTGAAGAAAATGTTTGTCAGAACATGAATCTCCCCAGTGAGCCTGGTGAGGTGGGTGTTGGAGAGAAATCTCATTTGTGTAATATAACTGGAAAATCCCTGAGATGTGCTGAGCATTTTGGTCAGCATTCCAAGATTCCAACTGGGCAGCTGGATTTTCAGTATAGTGGACAATGGAAAGCCTTCAGCAAGGAGGCAAAATTACTGAAGGCGTGCATTACACATAACAGGGTTCCTATGGGACAGGTCTGCTGGGAGCATAATGAATCTAGGAAAGCCTGTGAGAAGTCAGTGCACATTGCTAAGGTAGGGAGGAAAAGTCATTATAAAAACTGTGATCTCACCACATGTCAGACACACACAGGGGAGAAATCCTGTGAATGTAATGAATGTGAGAAAACCTGCATTACTAAATTAGAACTTATAATACATCAGAAGAAACATTCAGAGAAAAAGCCCTATGCATGTAACCAGTGTGAGAAATCCTTCAGCTACAAGTCAGACCTTATCGTCCATGAGAGAATTCATACAGGGGAAAAGCCATATGCATGCAATAAGTGTGGAAAAACCTTCAGCCGGAAGTCAACTCTCACTATCCATGAAGTGATTCACACTGGCAGGAAGCCCTATGAATGTCAAGAGTGTGGGAAGACATTTCACCAGAAGTCAAACCTTACCAGTCACCTGAGAACTCACACAGGAGAGAAGCCCTATGAATGTAATGAATGTGGAAAAGCATTTGGCCAGAAGTCAAATCTCAGAACACATCAGTGTATTCACACAGGGGAGAAACCATATGAATGTAAACAGTGTAGGAGAAGTTTCTACCATAAGCCAGCACTCACTATACATGAGCGAACTCACACTGGTGAGAAGCCCTATGAATGTAATGAATGTGGTAAAACCTTTTGCCAGAAGTCCTACATCAGGAAGCATCAGAGAACTCACACTGGAGAGAAGCCCTACGTGTGCAGTGATTGTGGAAAAACCTTTGGCCAGAAATCATATCTCAGTAAACATGAGATAATCCATACTGGGAAAAAACCTTATGAATGTGGCCAGTGTGGAATAACCTTTTCCCAGAAGTCAAACCTCAGTCGGCACCTGAGAACTCACACAGGAGAGAAACCTTTTGAGTGTAATGAATGTGGAAAAACCTTTGGCCAGAAGTCAAGCCTCACAGTCCATCAGGGTTCTCACAAAGGGCAGAAACTATATGAACGACAACAATATCAGAGAAGTTTCTTCCATTAGGGCCCACTATGCACTAGAAAAACCACACAGGATAGAAACCATATGAATGTAATCAGGTGGGGAGAACTTTGAGTAGAAGTTAAAGCTCATTAAGCGTAAGATAACCACACCTGGGAGAAGCCCTATGCATGTGTTTGAAGAGGACAAACCTTTTATGTCATAGCAAGCATTAAAATGCTTATATGGGAAGTAACTATGAACATGGAATTATTTCCTCAGAAATCATGTTTCAGTGCATAATGGCAAAATCTTCGCTGCAGAGACTGGTCATGTCTTCTCCTAAAACTTCTTTTCCCCTCTGTAATGCAGTCTTCATTTCTGGCTTTAATTTATGTTGGCTGTCACTAGTCAACAAAGCTGTTCTTAGAGAATATGGACAGTGATGAGTGCTAGGTCATCATAAAAGGCAGTGACCTTCTTTGATTCCTCATGTCTTGAGAATTGCAGTGCAGGTAACTCTCAGGATGACCTTGGGAGATAAATAAGAAAAGATCACTGTGGGTTAAGACAAATGAAGAGAAAAAAGATCTTTCCAGCTGTATCTCTGTACCCCTCGGGGTTTTTTTTATGAAAGGGAGAAGTAAATCTCTACTGTTCCATTTTTTTGTGTGATCTGTGTCACCAGTAATTCAGTTCTTTTATCAGAAAATGTGTACAGCGGAAAACTTGGTGGTGTCATTTTTAGACGCCAAGTCAGTTTTTGGAAGAATCAAAAAAAAAGTAGAGATACAAAAAATGGAACAAATTTGGGAATACCTTTATCAGGCAGTGATATCACTGGAGAGTGAGAATAAAATAAATTTATAACCTCAATATGTGAAGGCTTTCAATAAAAATACACATTTTTATGTATCAGAATTTGCAATGAAAGAAAAAACTCCCAATTTATCTAATAGAGATCTAGGTTTCAAAGTACAAATATGAAATACAGTATCAAAGATAAGGAATATTTCTTTATGCTCCAGTGAAATATGAGTGGTGATGTCACCTGCCATGATGCATTTCACTGTTTCTACAGGCTTTTTTTTTTAATCACAATGGAGGTTGGGAGATGCTACCTGTGTCTATGGGAAGAGGCCTGGAGTGCAGCTACACAGCCTACAGATCATGGAACTACCTCCTCAACAGTTTATGCGTACGAGTATTTCATACTAGAAATTTTCCTTATTGGGATCTAGAAGTAGGAGTAGTAGTTTGTATACTGTTAATAAATACTCTGACTTAAATTAGCACAGTCAGTTTTTTTTGCTGTCATGGCAAAATACTTTAGGCTGCAAAATTTATACTAAAATGAGCTTTAATTTGCATATAGTTTTAGAGGCTGAAGGTCTGGGTAAGGTGGCTCCATTGTGTCAGCCCTTGCTAACAGCCCCATTGACTGTCACAACACACTGAAGAAGGTAGAAAGCAGCCATATACAGAAAGGGACACACATGCAGTGTAAGCCTGCTTTATAACAACCCATACAGGGGAACTAACTCCAAGATCTGAATCAATCCCTTAATTAATCTTTATCCCTCACCTGCCAGGCTGCATATTTTGAAGGATCACCCACCTCACTACACACTGAAGACCAAGCCCCACACAGCACATAAACCTTGGGCAACAATAGCAGGATTTTTCTGCATTCAGTGTCATTCTAGCTTCTCTATCTTATTAGTATATTGATGAAAAAGTGTTCTGTATACTTTTTTCTACTCTTTGTGTATATAAATTTATTATCAAACTTTTAAGTAACAATTCCCCCTCCCAAAATTTGGCAATAAGCATAGTATTACCCAGTGTTTAAAAGGAATGCTGTTTTCAAAAAAGTGCATGAATGAGGCACATATTTGTTAATAGGTTGTTTGAATTAGCTTAAACAGCTGTGAGCAATGGTGCTATTTTATTCTATCCAGTGAAAAGTAATCTTTGGATGCAGATCCTCCCCTTCATTCTTACTATAGCTTGAAATGAGGTACCACAGGCCATGTGTGCACCAAGTGCTACAAAAGTGAGTGACTACTGTTTGCATTTTCAGTGATGGAGTGCTATGTGCATGCACAGTAGTAGGGGCAATATTGTAGGTTCCGACTTCACCACGTACTATGTGTGTGACTTCACCCTAAGCATCTAGGCTGTCATGACCCATGCGTCTCTAGAGGTTCCTGGGGTGAAGGACCTTGAGAGGATGAAAAAATAAAGAGACAAAAGCTTGGGTAAGGTGGAGCCCTTACTGTCCTGAGAGGAGGAAAGGAACTGCAACCACTGTAGCAGGTTTATTTGTACACTCAGGAGGAGGATGTCAGTTACGCTGCCTAGCAACTTGTTTGGCTGGCTGGCCTGGGCCCCTTGCCTTCTTGGATCTGGAACACCTTGTTTATATGGCTTGTTTTAGGCTCTCTGTGTTTGCAGGGCTGGCCTTGCTTTAGGCTCATACATGTGGTCAATCTCCAGCTTCAACCTCGGTTCCTGTTTTTTCATATTTACAAAAAATAATAGTAGAGGCCGGGGATTTAGATCAGTGGCTTAAGCGCCTGCCTGGCAAACGCAAGGTCGTGAGTTCGATCCCCAGTACCAAAAAAAAAAAAAAAAAGAATCTGTCTCAAAGGATCACTATGTGGAGTAAGTTGATGTTTCATAAAAAATATTTCCTGGTGCTTGAAAAATAGCATATATTCTGTAGCCATGTTGGTAATAGTGATTATCATAATCTCAAAAATGTGTTGTAGGCTCTAGAAGTCTTGCTTTCCTGTACAACAACCATTTTTCCACTTTTGATAGTCTCGATTTGGTTTTGTTATGTACTTGTACATAGTTATATACGGTTTTATTGTGGCTGAGCTTTTTATGATTAGCTTAGGTTATTTCCTTTAGCAGTTCTTTCAGGCCAAACATATGTCCCAGCTTTGCTCAGGTGTATGGTATGAGAGATCTGTGGCATGTCTGGGAAAGTTCTCAGAAAGGAAAACAGACATGTGAACCAATTTAACTTTCTCCTTTAAATTTCCAGTTGCCATGTCTCACGCAGCTCTTGAAGTTCCCAGGGTGAGGATAGTGAGACGATGGAGAAAAAGTACAAGAGTCAAAATATAGAAAACTGAGGCCAGATGGAGCCTTCTCTCCTGATAGGTGAAGAAGGAAGGAGGAGGTAGAGGAGGAAAAAAAGAGGGAGGAGGGAGGAGGAAGAGAATAAAGAGAAAGAGAAGGAGGAGAAAGAGGGAGGGTCCTAATGGCTGCAGCACATGTACTTACACACTTAGAAGATTGAGTGCCATGAAACGCCTCCACCTAATAGCTTACTCATGTGACTTACCTCGGGCACTGTGTTCTTGAGCTTGGTCTTGCTCCAACCCACATGTGTGATCTCCAGCTTCAGCTGCTCCCCACAGCCCCTGGTAGTAGTTTGTCCCAGTGATGGGAAAGTGACAGACTTTTGGGACCAAGAGTGGGATTGTTGCTGTGACTACACCTGACCATGTGGTTTTGAAGCCTTTGGAACTGGTTTATGGGAGGAGTTGGGAAATGTTTGAAGTTGCCAAATGGAGAACCCCTAGATTGCTATATACAGAGCTTAATGGATGATTTAGTTAGCCGTCAGAAGATCAGAATGCTGATGGGAGTACCACAAGTAAAGGACAGGTTCATGAGATTTCAGATAGGAAAGAGAATCCTGTCAGAAACTGGACTACATGCCATGTGTTCCATTTTGGCAAAGAATTTGTCGGCATTTTTGTTCATGTCCTAAGATATTGTATGTGACTGAATTTAAAGCTGGTGGACTAATTAGTCTGATGGGAGAAGTTTCAAGGCAGTCTAATGGTCAAGCTGTGGCTCGGGTGCTGCTGGCTGCATTTAGTTGGATCTAAACAGAGAATCAGGAGCAAAAGTCAGAGCTGAATGATGTGAAGTATGGCCAGATAGGAGTGCCTATGAAGCTAGGGCAAAAGAAAGTGGGCTGGCTTGAAAGATTAGCATTAAAGAGAACCCAAGTACAATAGAAAAGATACCTTGAGTATTAGAGTTATTCTGGTGTAAGAGAGAAGCAAAAAGTACAAAACGAACAGATTTGTTGAGGACGTGGAAAAGAGTAAACAACCCATGGTGGCTGGGCTGTCTCCTTCAACCAGATACAGAGAGGCAGAGGGTTATATGACCTCTGATTGGAAGTGGTGCATGGGGCAGACATTGATGACATGTAAGGAACCTACTAGAATTATCTATGCATGCAAACACGAAGGGGATTTGCATAATGATTTACATTCATTGTGGGAAGTTGGTAATGTACATATCTTAATTACTTTTACTTTCCCTTTCCTTCCCTTCTCTCCCCCTCTCTCCATCTCTAATTCCCTTTTACTTTTGCAGAAGATTTATCACCCTATTCCATAATATGTATCTTTTAATTAGCTCATATTATTTTATACCTTGGGTTTCTCATATAAGAGAAACCATGCAATATTTAAGCTAGTGTGTCTGATTGATTTTATTTCACATTACCGTCTCAAGGTTCATCCATGTTTCTACAAATGACTAATTTAGCCCTAGTACTCCATTGAGTATCAATATATCTTCCTTAGCTATTCATTTGTTGATGGACATATAGACCACTTTCAACTGGTTCTTTTTTTTTTTTTGGTACCGGGGATCAAACTCATGACCTTGCACTTGCCAGGCAGGCGCTTAAGCCACTGAGCTAAATCCCCGGCCCTTATATAGACCACTTTCAAGACTTAGTTATCATGAATTGTGCTGCTGTAAACATAGGTATACATGTATCATTGAAACATGATTTCTTAAACTTTTTTAGGCATGTACCTAGAAAGGGAATATCTGGGTTTAATGAAATTTCTATTCTTGATTTTTTGAGGACTCACCATACTGATTTCGATAATTCTTTTTTGTACTAGTTTACATTCCCACCAGCAAGGTACAAGGGTACTTTTTACCCTGGAGCCTGTGGCATTTGTTACTGAGTTCTTAATGATGACCATTTTTTCTGGGGTAAGATGGAGTCTCAGTACTGTTTTAATTTGTATTTCTTGATGGCTAGAGATGGTGAGCATTTTTGTATATTTATTGACCATTTTCATGTCTTCTTGAAACTCTGCAGCTAAAAACCAGAATTAATTGTGATGGTTCATGTAAGTGTGGGTTTAGGTAGGGGCTTAGGGTGCTCCTCATGGTATGTCTTCTTGGACTTGGGAGGTTAACCACAAGATTAACCATGACATGCTCTTCCAGTGACCGCAGAGGTACAGAAAGCTATGGTAAAAGAATTTCCACCACTTCAATAATTCTTCTTAGACTGTTATATATTTTTATTTTGTAAAATATTTACCCAGTGCCACATCTGTGCTAGTCTACATTACAGCTTTTAACAAGATAGACAAGGTATCTTCTCCTAAGGATTTAGCATTCTAGTTAAGGAAGATACACAGAAATAAAATGGATTTGGAAAAAAAAGGAAGGTACACCATCAATAAACAAACTTTAAAAATCAGAACTCCAATTAGAATGAAAGGCTATAAAGACAATCTCATGGGTAGTTAGGATATAGAGTGAGGGGATCTACAGTAGATAGCAGAGCACAGAGAGTCTACTTCTTGCGATCTTTGTCCTTCTTTGTATTGGTGCACGTCTGAGTCTGCAGTGTCTCACAGGCAGCCTTTGCTTTACAAAATTCTATTATTTCTTCTTCCAGTTGCCTTCTCTCTTCTTCAAGCTTCATCAACTCCTCTTGTTGAATCTTTTTAAGGTGCTCAAACTTGTCCTGTAGCTATTAAAAAGCATGTAGTTATGGCCCAAAACACAGTGAGGCAGAAAACATGAAAGAATGCCCTTGTCTTTTTCTTGATATCAGACAATCTAAAAATTGCTAGTTAAATGCTCAGATAGGAAATTTTCTTGATTTAAAAATTGAATGTGTTCTCATTGAACAAAACATAATAAAACACACAGATGTGAGCAAAAAAACAATTTTCAAAAAAATCCCTTTTTCCTAAGGAGATCGGTTTCCTCATTCAACATTTTCCTACCAATTCCTTTGAACAAAGTTTTGTGAGTCCAGTTTTGTGAGTCCATGGTCATTCTAATACATACATTCGAGGCAGGCAAGGTGGCTGAAAAGGGGTGTCCAGCATTTGCCTGCTCTTCCACAAAGAAGAACAGAAGCAACAGGTATGCAGCTGCACACTGATGTAAGTGAAAGTGGAAGAACACTGGAACTGAAAAGTAGGGTAATAGAGACCTTGTAAAACTCCAGATACTCGGAACAGCAGCATAGCAAGAGAGCTAAGATATCCCATTCCTTGCCAACCTGGCTTCTCAGCTGGGGAAGAGGCAGTCTCTCCTCTTCAGAGCTACAAATGAAAGCCTCAGCAAAACCTACCAGCACAGATGCTGACAACCCTGCTAATTGGGAACGTTGCATTGGCCTTGCAAGGTTTGTAGCCTACATAGAACACAGGCATGAAATATACATAGTACTCTGACTATGGAGTAGGAATTTGTTTCATCTCTCTCCCAGTATGCTGTTCCTGGGAGATACCTTGACAAGGGACCTATTTTCTGAATTTTGATGCTTTTGAGGTAGAAAAGCCTGTGTATTCCCATCTCTGGGGCCCAGCAGACATTCCACAGCATTGGCTCAGCCAAGGTCTCCCTCATGAACCGGATCTGGCTCAGTGGAATGACTGGGAAACAAACAAGGTGAAAGCGCTGCACAGTGAGGAGCAGGTGTTGCAATGGAGGGTGCTGTCCACAAAAACTGGGCGACCCAGGAGCCTGATCTCTGAGTTTGCGGATGTGGCCAGTGGCGTGTAGTTTCACATGGGTGCCAGGACTGAGAGCTGTTGCCTATGCCATTCTCAGGACTCCTCTCCCAGTGCCATGCACAGGGGCCGGTCACTAGCACAGCACAAGAGGAACTCTTAGTTTCCATCACTGTCCTAACCCACTGTGGGAACCACGCAGACTGCTTCAAGGCTCAGGGGCATCTTAGGATACCTGAGGCCATGACTCATTGTCTAGCAGAAGCACAAAGTGGGATATAGTTATGTAACCACGTTTTGGCAGTGGACAATTATGCATGCACCAATGAGGTTAACATGTAAGAATGTAAACATGAGGTAACAACCTGTGTAAGAATGTACAATAAACATGCAGGTGGCTCATGTTTTATCCCTAATGAGTACTACACCACAGAAAATCAGAGGGGAGAAGAGCCTCTGACTTCCACCCCATCTCTAGGCATACAGAGTGAGGAAGGACCTGAGGTCCTGCTCCTGGGCAGGAACATGCACAGTCGCAAAAGAAAGAAATGAGGAATAACACAACTTTTTCTGCCTGCACATTGATGTGAGTCCACTGTATCAGTCACACCCATACCTTGACTGAAGACATGTTACTGATAAGATTTGACTTCAGTTTCACAGAATAAAAATACTTATTCCAGTCCCAACCTCTCTCCTGAAACACCAGTGCCTAGGCTATAGGAGATTATATATATATCCCTATTTTTCTTCCTTGTTTAACTTTTCTTACTGAGGTTTCCAGTATTATATTGAACAAGAGTGATGATAGATGACATCTTGTCTTACTCTTGATTTTATAGGGAAAGCTTTAAGTTTTTCCCATTTAATATGATATTGACAGTAGCTTTTGTGATAAATTTTAATCATATTGAGATAAGACCTTTCTTTTTCTTCAGTGTTTTTATGAAAGTATGTTGGATTTTTGTAAAAGACTTTTTCTGTATCTATTGAGGCCATGTGATCTTTGCCTTTGCTTTTGCTTATATGATGTATTACATTTATCAATTAGCATATATTGAACTATTCTTGCATTTGTGAGATGATGCTACTTGGCCATGATGTATGATATTTTTGATGATTCATTGCATTGTATTACCAGTATCTTGTTAAGGATTTTGTTTTGTTTCGTTTTGTTTTGTTGGCACCAGTGATCGAACTCATGACCTCACACTTGCCCGGCAGGCACTTAACACCACTGACCTAAATCCCCAGACCTTGTTGATCCATCGTTATTCATTAAAGATATTGGTCTATAGTTCTCTTTTTTGGTTAGGTGCTTGTTGAATTTTGGAATCAGGGTAATGCTAGCTTCCAGGAATGGCTTTGGGAATACTGCTTCCAATTTCATTAAAAACCTTGAGGAGTATTGATGATAGAACTTTCTTGAAGTTTATGTAGAAAAAGTATTGAACCCATCTGGACCTGGCCTTTTCTTAGTTGGTTATTTATTACTGCTTCACTTTCATTGACTGTTATGAATTATTCAAGGTCTTTAAATCTGCTTGGTTCAATTTTGTTAACACATATGTATGTAGGAATCTATCCATTTCTTCTGAATTCTACAATTTACTGGCATATAGGATTTGTGAAGTACTTGTTAATAATTTTTTTTTATTTCAGCAGTGTCCATTGTGATTTCATTTTTTTCATTTCTAATTGTGTTGGTTTGAGTTTTTTTTGCCCCTTCTTTTGGTTAGATTGGCTATAGGTCTATTTTGTTTATTCTTTGAAAGAACCAACTATTTGATCATTCAAACTTTGTAATTTTTTTAATCTTAATTTCATTGATTTCTGTTCTTGTATTTATAATTTTCATACTTGTACTAATCATAAGTTTGGATTGTTTTTGTTTATCTAGGCCCTTGAGCACAAGGTTATTTTTTTGGATTTATTCTGCTTATGATTCACACCCATAAACTCACATCTTAGGACTATTGTCACTGTCATATAAGTTCTAGAATGTTGTATTGGCATTATCATTTAATTCTAGAAGCTGTCTTTATTTCTTCCGCAAACTATTGTTTAGTTAAGCGTGTACAGTTTACTTTGCATAATTTTCGTGGGTTTTTTGTCATTGATTTCTAACTTCATTGTGCTGTGATATGACAATATGCACCATACAATTTCAATTCTTTTACATTTAATCAAGCTTGCTTTATTGGTTAGTGTGTGGTCTATTGTGGAGAAAGTTCCACATGCTGCTGAAAAGTGTGTATTCTACTGTTGGATGGAATGCTCTGTATATATCTATTAAGTTCATTTGTTTAAAAGTTTTGTTTCACTCATATTTCTTGCCTGACTTTTTTGTCTAGTTGATCTGTCTATTTATGATAGTGGGATATTGAGATCCCCCACTGTAATATTTATCTGTTTATTTTTATCTGTTTTATGTTCAGTAGTACTTGCTTTATGAAGTTGAGTGTATCAGTGTTTGGTGCATATATATTAATAATTCTTATGTCTTCCTGTTGGATTGTTCTCTTAAACAATATGTAGTGACTTTATTTGCCTCTTTTGATCAGTGGTTTGAAGTCCACTTTGTCTGAACACAGGATAACTGTGTGTTTACTTTTTTGGAAGAGTTCCTATGTTCTCTATCCTCTGGTTCTTATGCTATGAGTTTCTTTTTGGGTTAAACGTGTTTCTTTTCTAAAGTATACCACTGGATTTGGTTTCTTGATCCATTCTGCCAGTCTGTGTCTTTTGATTGAGGAACTAAAACCACACACATTGAAAGTTATTACTGATAGTTACTGATATTACTGAAAGTTATTACTGCCAGTTAGTCCTGTCATTGCCTTATTTTCCTGTTGCTGATTCCTTGTCTTTACCTTTTATTTACCTGTTAACCCTACCCTAATAGAATGAATGGTGTATTTATTCTATTAGAACTTTTGTCATTGACAGCTTCATTGTATCTTTCTAGAGTATCGTTGAGAACTTTTTGGTTTGGTGGTCATGGGTTTCTTTTGGTGCACTTTATCATGAAAGTATTTTAATTCCCCATCATTTTCAAAGATGATTTTGCAGTATATGTCAGCCTGGGTTGGAACTTATTTTCACTTAGGGCTTGAAACACTTTACTCCAAGCTCTCCTAGTGTTTGTGTTGAGAGGTCTGCTTAATTCTAATGGGTTTTCCTTTACAAGAGTCTCATAGTTTTTCTCTAACCGCTTTTAAAATTCCCGTGTTTAACTTCCTAGATTTTGATTATGATGTGTTGTGCAGGAGTTCTTTTCTAATCAGGGCTATTTCTGATCATGCATCATTTATCTGTATGTTAAGTTCTTTTACTGTATTTGAAAACTTTTTTGTTATTTCAATAAACAGTTTTGTGTCATTTATGCTATCTTCCGATTTTTCACTAATTCAAATTTATCTTAAACTAGTCTTCTTCACCTCACCTAGGAGCAACTGGATTCATCTTTCATATTCTCTTGGGTTTTTAAAATTCTTTCATTAATTGGCTACCAACAAAAGTTCTGTCTCCTAGTTTAGATACTGTTCTCATGCTAATTTCCTGAAGCATTTTTATGGACTCGTTCTTTTCTATGGTGGTCATGCAAGTTTTGCATCATTTTGTTTAGCTCTTTGCTATCCTTTTGTTAGCCTCTTCTACACACTCACTGATAATTGTATTAATTTGGCCAAGAAATTTTTCTTTTTTTTCTTTTTTTTCTTTTTTTTTTTTTTGGTACTGGGGATCGAACTTACAACCTCACACTTCCCAGGCAAGTGTTTATGCCACTGAGCTAAACCTCCAGCCCCCTGGCCAAGACATTTTTCCAACCATGTTTGGGAGAGAATGATGATATGACCAGAAAGCTATTTACTAAAGAAGTTAATCTTTGTAAAAAGATGGCAGGGTGTTCATCAAGACAATAGGAGAATGACCCTGAAAGTACCTCACAGATATTCAGGGCAAGCAAGGACCCTGAAAGCAAGGTTTCCTGAGAGGGAAAGAAGTTCTCTAGGGACCTTGGCATTGCTGTTCTTCCCCACTTTAGGGCTCAGCTCCCTGAAATGCAGTTCAGTCAGTGCCTCTTTGTAACTCCAGTTTTTATTCAAGTGAGCCTAGCAGGGCTCACCCTGATGATCTGCAAGGTACGAGTCATAAATCTTAGCAGCATCCATGGTGTGCACACTGGAAGAACTTTGGGGCTATGAAGTCTCCCCCTGGATTTCAGAGACTATCATGAATGGTCTGAGGACCCAGGTAGATACTTCTTAGAGGTACACAGCAACCGCAGAGTCCCCAGGCACAATCCTTTATAACTGAGGCCACTACAAAGAGTCATCAACAGGGGAATGCCTTTTACAGCCATGAGCACAAGACAGCATGCAAGACTGCAGAACTGTAGAGTTCCCAGCAAGCAGCTCAAACCTGGAAAGCCCCGGGCATCGATCTCAGTGAGCTGCTGGTGACCTGAGCCCGGCAGAACCCGGGGCACGGTGCTAAGTGTCCTTAAGTGTCCGGCTGCTTGCCGCAGTATGTCAGAGATGCAGAACATTTTAAGTAGCAAGTAAAAAAAAAAGTTCTCTAAATTACAGGGTATAATTTTGTAAAGGCCACATTCAGATTTTTCATGGTGAATTACTACCTTTGAAGAATAGCAAATTTCTTCTGAAAGCACCCACTAATACCTTGAGATTCCATCCTATAGGACATGTAAAAATAAAAATAATCATGAATTGTCATCGAACTGGCAGTACTTGCCTCTTTTTCAGCATCTTTAAATGCTGTTTCTCGGTCCTTTACTTGCTGCATAAATCTTTTTTTCAACTCTTCTTCCTCCTTCTGACATTGATCATAGAACTCTAGTCTTTTGGCTTCATATATCTCTTGAAAACTAAAAAAAAAGAGTTTCTAGTAGTTTCCATTCTCATGATACTGACATAAATGAACATGTAAACATATTTATATAGTAGGTCCCATAAAATGACATTTACAAATATTCTGTTGTGTATAACAGTACAAAATGGAAATTTCATTATTCAAATTACAACACAATATTAATATAAAAGTAAATGAAGATCATAAATCAAAACACTAGAAATTTGAAATACTTGTATCAGTGATTTCTTATACTTCTGCTTTACATTACACCATACTTCTTCACATCTTTTACAACAAAATTTGAGGAAATCTCTAAGGTCTGATGGTGATTATAAAATAGTTCAAATAAAGCAAAACATTTAATAATTTACTTGAGTAGTTCAGTTATGGTTGTACTCAAAGAATCATAGTAAATATAACTGAATTGTACTGCCATAGTGCTATGCCTAATTTTGCCGTATACTGTTCTCCAAAAGCCTCTGGTCATAAAACATGACTTCCAGCAAAGTGTATTGCAAGTTTCAACTCTCTCTTCCATCAAACTCTTCTCAGTTCCTTTTGACGATTTTTGTCAGTCTTTGCTAATACCTGACAATTTCATCCTTTGAGCATCTGCTTTGCATAAATACAAAAATTTAAGTAAAATGATATTTTTGGATGTGCATTTCAATATATGACATAATTATGGCTTTTTTTTATTCCTACTGTTTTCATCTAAGTCTGAAGATGATTAAAAAGCCTGTAATTCAGAATGGCCCAGGATGAAAGAAGTACAGTTATTCTCACTGCCAAATTATTATACCTGTGGTTTTAGGGGCCTTCTAAATTACCTATTTAAGTGCAATGGAAATTTCTCTACTCACCTCACAGGCTGGTTGTCTGGGCCCACGTCGGTGAAACCCATTTTCTGCAGTTTGCTGTACCTGTAACACTCATAGTGACGAACATGGGTTTCTTCCTTCAGGTCCTCCATGTTGGTACAAAGAAGCATATCCCGGAGCTTCACAAAGTCACAGTGGTTTTCATTTTCCACTAATTATAGAAATAAAATCCAAAATGCTTTCAATTGCTGACAGTCAATGAGCATTCTTAAATACAAGCTTTGGTGAGATGTATTTAAGATAATACACAAGAAATTAATCTGAGTTACAGCTATAATTCCAGATACTGGTCCTCTCAGAAATTGCCAGCAACATTTTTTTCCTATTCACTCTGCTGCTTGGTTATCTCTTCACTCTGTTGGTTATTTCCATCGTTGTGTTGAAGCTTTTTAATTTGATATGATCCCATTTGTGAATTACAAGTGTTTCAATTTTTAAAAAACAACATTTAGAAACCAATATAGGTAGAAGTATTCCATTTATCAATACTGTTTATTACAATAAATCTCCATACAATATTCTACCTTAAGATATTCTAACTTACCATAGTGTTAAGTAGCTAATGTAAACATCAAAAGTATAATATAGCCAGATGTCAATTGTACTTCTTCGTTTTGAAAACTAATTTAACATTTTTACTGAAATGCTTTAAATTTTTACTTAAAATGCTTTATAAGATAGATGGTGGTTTAGGTTACTCATGTGAACACTAGTACTTATGCTGTGGGTTTGTTCAAAGCATTCTGCATCTCATGCAGAGATAAAATGCATGAACAAGGGAGTCTTGCTCTTTTTCTGCATATTTTGGTCTAAAGCATTATCAGGCAAATTTCTGTGAGACTGGATCAAAGTCAAAGGAAGCATTATCTTAAATGAAATTGAACTTTTATGCCTCATTAGTAACTATGTATTTATAGGTTAACAAGAGTTGCCAATAGTGGCTGAAGTTAAAATGCCATTTTGAGACAGTAGATGATATATATTGTGTATTTGACTTAATTATCCAAGAATCTGCTTTGTTCATATTTACCTTGCAAAACTCCCCAAGGGTAGTGGCGGCCTCTGACCATCCTTTTTCCAACTTTCACCTCATCTGTACTCCCTACCACAGCAAAAGGTAACATTCCCTAGAAAGTAAGAATGACATAAACTGAATTTCCTCATAACAATCAGAGTCACTATATCACTCATTTTTCTTTTATGGAAATAGCAGAGATAGTAATATCATAATAAATCTAACCAAACAACATATCTACCCTGCATCTGGCTTTAATACTTAGAAGAAAAGACATGGTAAATGACTTTTGCAAGCATTTGTTTCATGTTGTGGGCACAACTGAAAACTATTTAGTAATGACTAAAGCAAGAAATTATGTTGTGTGCAATACACAAAAAAAGATTTTTAGTGGATACATAAATTTTTCTCAAACTATTTTTACCTTGGACACAGGCACTGCTGAGGGAGTAATATTGAAACTACATTTAAAGCTAATATAGAAGGCTGTTGTCCCAGTACTAAGGAGGCTGAGGCAGGAGGATCACTTGGAGTTTGAGGCCAGTCTCGGCTAAAAAGTGAGCTCAAGGCCAGCCTGAACTGCACAGTGAAACCCTGTCTCAAAAAGACAAAAATAAATAAATAAATGAAAAGATAATATAGAAACTATAAGACTGATGTATTAAAATAACTGAAATCATAAAAATATATTAATATATTAAAATACAATATAGTAAATACAATATAATATATGTATATTGTATGTATATTGTATATGTATACATATTGTATTTGAATATTAATATATTAAAATTATAACATTAATATAATATTAATTGATATGCAATATAAAATGTATGAATATGTATATCCCAATGAATTCTAAATATAATTTAGAGCACAAGAGGATTACTTGTGAGCTTAAAAGTCAGAGGATTTTGAAAAATGAAATGTAATCCAAAGGATAGCTACAAGGACAATAAGCAAAATAAGAAGGGCAGCCAAAGGTAAGAAGGTTTTTGGACCACATCAAAGGCAGGAATATTCAACATAGACTTGTGGCCTGTCAGAAGTTGTAATGTATCCAAGTGGCGGACAAGTGACTAATACAGTATATATGAGTAGGAATTTTGACACAATGAAAAAGTCTAAGGTTAAAATGATTAACGATTGTGTTAAATACTTAGTATTTAACTATTAATTGGCCATGTTGAAAAATTATTCCATAAAAGAATTCCCTATATTTGAGCTCCTAGAGGTATAATTTTCAAAACATAAGATAAATGTAGCCACAATTTTCAAAACATGGAAACTAAGACAATCAGTAAGAAAAACTTTGGAAATGAAACAATTTACTTTTGAGCAACTAATAGAACAAAGAAGAAGTCTAGAAAGGAATTTTAAACTTTCTTGAAACACATGAAAATGGAGATGAAATGTCCCAAACCTATGGGATAAACAGCAAAAGCAATACTAAGGAGAAAATGAAAGCAATCAAAAGCCCATCATGCCAGGTGTGGTGGCACAAACCTGTAACCCTAGCACTTGAGAGGCTGGGGCAGGAGAATTGCCACAAGTTCAAAGCCAACCTGGGTTACATAGTAAGTTCAAGGCCAGCCTGGACTACCTAGTAAGATCTGGTCTCAAAAAACAACCCCAAAACAAAACAAAACAAAACAAAACCCAAAACTAACCACATTCCATTGTAAAAGCATCTCAGATAAACAACCTATACCTCAAGGAACTAGATAAAGAACAAACTAAATTAGTAGAATAAAATAATTAATAAAAATAAGAATGTAAGTAAAATGGACACTAAAAATCAGAAGGTCAGTGAAAGAAAGACCAGATTCTTTGAACAAAAATAAAAATAACCCAGACAGACTAAGAGAGAGGAAATCAAATAAAACCAGAGATTAAAAAGGGAGAGATTATAACTGATATCACAGATCACTATAGATTATTGTGAAGAACTAATGGATAAATTCCTAAATGCATACACCTCACCAGTTATTGAAATATGAAAAAGTAGAAAACATAAAGAGATCAATAAAAGCAAAAATATTGAATCAGTTATAAAAAATCATCAAAGATAAGGCCAAAACAAGGTGATTTTACTGCCAAATTCTGGGAGGTCAGGCCGTGTCTCCCTGAGAGGGCAGCGTGGGAAGCTGTGTGTGTGAAACTGAAGGTGCAGTGGAGACCCCAGGAGTTTGGAGAAGCCAGGAACGTGGGTCATCTGAAGAAAACTTCCAGGGGTGAGAAAGCCGGCCCCAGGGAGAAGCCATGGGAGCTGCATGCTGGCCTTGCCGAGGGGTGGAGCCGCCCCAGCCCCTTGGGGTTCACATTTTAACACAGACTGCAGCACATGCTGGACGTGGAGCTACAGGACTGAACATCTGTCTTCCTAGAGTTTGGATTTGCTTTCACCCCATTCCTTTCTGTTCCCCTATTGGAACTTCTTGGGAAGGGAATATTTATCTTGTGCTTTTGTATGCTAGAAGTGTGTAACTTTTTTTTTTACATTTGTGCAGGGGTTCACAGCTAAGAGTTTGCCTTAAATCTCAGAGGACACTTTGGATTTATACTTTTCAACAATGCTGAAACTTTTAGAGCTTTGGTGACTCTTAGAAATGGACTAAATGATGTTTGCATAAAGGAATGTGCGTGAGTCTTTTGGCCAGTAAATCTGGGCAGCAGGAGGGCAGAACATTATTTGTATCTAGACGACCCCCCCCAAGCCTCATGTGCTCATAGGTGGGGCTTCCCAGCGCTGGCTGGATCTAGAGTGCGTGATACTGGGATTAAAGTTGTACGATACTAAATTAGTCTACTGATTGGAATTAGCCTAGTCCTGGTTGTGGCTGAATGGATCACTGAAGGGGTAAGCAAACTACTTGTAGTTTGGATGAGAAAAGAGGGAAACGCAGGCTCATTTCACAGTCTACCTTTTGCCACTTGCGGTTTCCTGCCTGCTCTGCCATGGACTGTTTTGCCTTTGCGATGCTCCCTGCCATACCGCCCTGCCTTGGAGCTAGACTATGGGCTGAAAACCTGTACATACTGTGCTAACATGAATCTCTCCTTTCATTTGTGGGTGTCAACTATTTGCCTCTTCAAGGCAGAAAGTAAGAACACATCCTTGATGAAGATAGACCCAAAAATCTCCAATAAAGTACTACTACATGAAATCAAAAGCACATTAGCAATGTTATTCACCATGACCAAGTGGGATTCAGAGCTGCAAAGGCAGTTCCACATACACAAATCAACGACCATGATACACTGTGTCAGTAGAATAAAGGAAAGACTCCAGTCAGTCATCTCAATTGATGCAGAAAAGACTTTTCAAAAAATTCAACATCCCTCTTTGTCCAAAACGATTAATAAATTAGGCAGGTAAGGAACATACCTCAACATCATAAAAACCACTTATCATAAGCCCACACCTGACATTACATTACTAGGAAAAACTGAAAGATTTTTAAAATCTGGAGCAAGACAAAGGTGATCATTTTCACCACTTTATTCAATATAGCTGTGGAAGTCCTTGCCAGGGCTATTAGATAGCAAAAACATTAAAGGCCATTCAAACCGGAAAAGAAGTCATCAAATACTATACATAAATGTATATGGCCACATTCTCCATAACTCCCAAAATGCGGAGTAACAGCTAAATCAGTTAATTAATGGATCGATAAAATGGTAAATTCACAGGGTAATATTTGGCCACAAAGAGGAATGAAGGACAGTTCTATGCTAAAAGATTGGTAAACTCTGAAAACAGTGAAAGAAGACAGACAGAAGATTATTTATATTATTCAACTCGTTTACAGTGTCCAGAAGAGAGGCCTCTGCATACAGATACATAATGTAAGCTGGTGGTTACTCAGAACTCAGGAGAGGACAGGTCTGAGAGGTCAGCAAGAGAAGAGCTACAGGACAAGGGACTTCTTTTTGAAGCAAAGAAGATACTCTAAAATTTCAAAGGTGGTCACATATATCTGTGAATGTACTAAAACTCATTGAACTGAACACTTTAAATGAGTGGACAGTGAGGTATGTGAACCAAATCTAAACAAGGCTGTTTTTAAAGAGTTGATTCTTGGTAAACATTTTCAAAATCAAAAAAATAAGAACTTTCCCTCACCGGATTTTTGGGGGAAATACATTGTTTATTGACTCTTTTTTCTGATACAAATTACTATATATTACTAATACTCTAACTTATAAATCATATTTCATTTACACATGAAACAAATTCAACAGTTATGAAGCTTACGTTCAGTGAGTTTGCCTGACCGGCGGTTTCATCGGTTTCATCGTCCACTGGGAACTGATATATCTGGACGCCATTGCTCATCAATTCACTCATTATCTTACTCTTGAACTTCTGTAAATCATTTTTAGAAACCGTGTCTGCTTTAGCAATCAGTGGTATAATGTTCACCTATTAAGAAGGAAAACAAAATTTCACCTATGAAGATTCATCATTTATTCTGTAGTATTCACAGTCTAAAATTTATAGCCTGTGGAATTAAATTTACGTTAACTGTCAATTTTCCCTTCAAAAACTGTTTCCCTCAAACCATGGAGAATTTTAAAAATCCCTTTTATCAAAATTTAGAACTCAGTGTTTTCTCCTATAAAAATCTCTTGTACTTTCAACTCATCTGAAATTAGTAAAACATAATAGGATGAAATGAGCTGTTTATTTCACTATCAATTTTATTTCCTGTTAAACTGAGTTATAAGAATGAGAGACCATCAACACTGTAGAAGAGATGGAATCTTCCTTCTCACCATTATTCAAGTTCACCACCTTCTTCACACACACACTAATCTGTGCCCCATTTCCATGTACTCTTGTACCTATACGCACTTCCAGGCAGATTTGCTTGTGGTTTTCAATAACCACCTAAAATAATGCAAATGTTTTTATTACAAATTCAAAAACTGACAGTAGGTGTGCATATGAATGAAAACCACTTTGCTAGCAAGTATGTTTTCATTTGTAATTAAATAAAGGAATTATTTCCACATTTGAAGTTAAATATTTGCAGGTTTGAGTTTGAATTTTTTTACCTACATTTTCCTCATTGTATAATATGATCACATCTATGTCTATGCATTTAGATTTATATAAGTTTTATAAAAAATATTAGTATGAAAAATTCAGAAAGATTACTATTAAAATCTTATTGTCATAGCTACACATGTTGAAATCTACAATATAGTAAGAATGATTAAGTATTACTTTTAAATAGATTGGTTTTGTTTTAGACTTGTCAAAGCACACTTTTAAACACCTAGAAGAGTTCAAGTTTTCAATATTATAACAATTGTACTGGGCAGGCAGCCTGGAAAGATATCCTGCAGTGATGATAAGTCATTCACATGCATAGATGGGAAATGTCCCATGTTAATAATTACCCATGTTCATATTTGAGGGCGAAAATACACTTACTGCCCAAAGCTCCTAGTCAGAGGAAGACATGACAACATACACATATGTGTGTATTCATCCCTGCCTTTATATCACTGTGCCTACAAAAATTGGGGATTTCCTGTATCTGAGAAATGACTCGATGATAATAGATGACCATAAAACTAAAGGAAAACTGCATCCCTGACTATTAAATGTACTAAGAAATTGAAGCAGACCTTCATTTAACTTTCTAATTTCTTCGAACTTGATGTCACTTGAGATTACATGCTGAGTTTTCCCCAGATTGAACAGTACACAACGAAGGTCAAGACTTCTTGATAACGGAAACTAATATTAGAGCCTTCTCTCCGCAGCCGAGAAAGGTAAAGACGGTGCGTTTCATCAGCGCTGCGCGCAGCAAGCAGTCTGATGATGCGGCAGCTACATTCGTATGCGCGCTGCTCCTCTGTGGAAAAACACGCACTTTACCTTTGCTGCGAAATTACTTTAAACCGATATAAGTAAGAGCCACCTAAGCGGTAACGGAACTGAGGCTTCATAATTTTCCCAAAGCCATACGTACTCGCAAGTGGTGGGGTTAGATTTTGAAATCAAACAGTTGGAAAGGAATGCCCAGGATTTTAATCCCAGAGAGCTCAAGACACAAGGCCACAGAAAACTAAGATGCAATGAAGCTAAGATGCAATAAAGTATTTAAAAGGTGCTTTCACTGACAGCAAGTCCTGTGAACTTTTATTCTGGCATTTAAATTCATTTAATAGAATAATTTTCCATAGACTCAAGATAGTGATAAAAAACTTTAAAAATGATGAGAAAGTGAATCAGATAAACAGGGACTCATAAAATTCATCAAGATTTTTTTAAGAACAAGGGAATAAGCAGCCTGTCAAAAAGGAAGCCCCCATGGGTCCCACGGTTTTGCTAGAGAGAATTACATTCTTTTTTTCTTTCCTGACTCTTTCTACACAGCAAGAAGCAGCTGCTGGAATGCTATCCATCCTGAATTCTTCCTGACAGAACTTACAGACAGACTCAAAAAAAATCACGGCACCAGTGATGCAGTGATGCAGAGGCAAACAGAATTATTTTATAGACCCATTGGGTACATTTGATTTTAAAAATAGAGACAAATCCCTGTGCTCTGAATTAGCACTCAGTCAGAGAAAAAAGTCCTAAAATTTTGTTTTTGTTTTTTGTGTGTCTATCCTTTTATTAAGGTGTGATCTAGAATAAATGTATGTAAAAAGTAAGTTAATGCTGAAATGTATCGCATGGTGAATTGTCCCTACCGCTAAACTCGCATGGCAAACCCCCAGCTCTCAGTATACCAGGCGGCGGCCATGACTGTAGAGACTTTAAAGAAGTGATTAAATATAACGAGGCTGGATAGTGGCTCTAAGATTTGGCTTGTGTCCTTCTAAGGAGAAACTTGGGCACACAAACCCCAGGAGAAAGGCCATGTGACGGTGAAGCGGGGGACACCACCTGCCAGCTGAGAAGAGAGGGTTCAGGAGAAAAGGACCTTGCCAACACCCTAATCTTAGACCATGAGCCTCTAGGGCTGCGAGAAACATTCCTCACTGTTTAAATCATCCAATCTATGGGATTTTGTTATTGAAATGCTATACAACTAATTCAGACACTCTAAGGATTAACAGGAAAAATTAATACAATATATACATATAAAATAAAGGGACTTGCATGTGAATGCTTCAAGATACTGTGTATTATCACAAAATAAATAGTAGATACTGAGAGATCAATCGATTTATCAAACACACCTTGTTGTCAATTCTCTTCATTGTTAAGACGTCAAGGGACTTCAGAGAATGTCCCGTAGGTGAAATGAAGTAGAGGCATACGTGGATACGAGTGTCCTGATACTTGAAGGAACGTTTAATTTTCAGTTCTTCTTGAAGATAGGCCTCGAACTGAGCATCTATGTAGGCAATTATTGGTTGGCAGCTAAAAAAATTGAACATTTAGCATAACAAATTAATAAACTGAATCTGATTTTTCAATCATCTAATAAACAGTATGTATGTTAAACAGTTTTCCATATGGATAAAAATTGTGTATTAGGTGTCCATCCAAAGATTGTTCTAGCCTTGAGGCATAACTGTGGTGGGGTGGAGCTCAGTCATAGAAGGCATGCTATGTGCAAGATGCCAGGTTCAATCCCTAGCACCAAAAAAGACAACAACTCCCAATCAGTAGGGAGGCCCATGGTTTACACTGTTAAATGACACAGCGATCAGCCAATTTAATGCAATTACAATCAGAAACCAAGCTCTCTTTATTGTACTGGGGACCCAAAAACCAAGCTTTTTATACCAATATGTTTAACCAAAGAAAACCAAGGAAACAACACTTTTCAGACTTTGAGCTTTATTCTGAAGCTAAAATATTAATGCAGTGTGCTACCGGGGAGAAACAGATAAAGAGATTGAAGCACAAGATAATTGTGAGGTGTGATAGAAGTGGGGTTTTTTTTGTTGTTGTTGTTTGTTTGGTTTTTTGTACTGGGGATTGAACTCATGACCTCACTTTTGCCAAGCAGGCACTTATGCCGCTGTGCTAAACCCCCAGCCCGATAGAAGTGTTTTATGTTACAAATACAACACCATTTTTAAATCTACAGAAATGTACCACAAAGAGTGAATCTTGCCATACATAAAATTTTAAAACAATAATCTAAATAAATAAGTTAATGTGTAGAGAGGCAAAGAAAGGAAAAAGGGATGAACATTTCAGAGGGACCAATGAAATATGTTTAGGTACAGTTAGGAAGTAAAATAAAAGGAAATGTCTGGAATCCTTTATCCTAGATGAAAGTAAAATAAACTGTGTGTCATCTTTAGGATATCAAGAAGAGTCTGGGAGAAACAGAATATGGAATAAAACTAGAAAAACATATCTAACTATTTTTGAAAATAAACAAGATAACCATTATAAAAAGCGTAAGGAAGAAAAAAACTTAGTAAAGTAACTGGAAAACGTTTTACCTGAATACAATATGACTAAAGGCAAAGAGAACTGTAAATGAATGCTGTGTTCTAGTTAGTACATTTATATTCTACAGGAAATGGGCTAATAAACAACATTTCAATAAGGCAGAGGGAAGCATTTTTGAAAGTTTTCACTATAAAGAAATGACAGAGCAACAGTCATGGGCCAGGAGGAGAACCAAGAAGCCAACCCATGTTGTCCCATGAGCCAGCATGGGTCTTGCTGTGTAGTTTAGTCTGATTTTTGAGTTCACTGTGCAGCCCAGGCTGGCCTTGAACTCAGGGGGACCCGCCTGCCTCAGCCTCCTGAATGCTGGGATTAAAGGAATGCACCAACACACCCAGCTTTACCTTAGAATTTAGATGAAAGATCATCTGGCTGATCTGCATTCATCCTAAATGCAGTCATAATTGTCCTCAAAAGAGCTCATACAGAGCAGAGGATAAGCTCCCCTAGGTGCACACCGGAGTGATGCCGCCAGAATGACAGTGGACTCGGGGAGTTGAAAGAAGCAAAGAGGAGTTGTCTTCTAGAAACTCCAAATGGAGTTCAGTTCTGAAAATACATCGATTCTGGACTTCCGAGTTGTGAAAGAATCAGTTCATAGGGTTTTTGCTGCTGTTGTTTGTTTTGGTTTTAGGGTCTGTTGTTCGAAGCCATCAGTTTATAGCAATTTGTGGATGGACTCTGAAGGCGAACCTCAGAGGCACTGGCTATCGCTGGTCTTAGCCCATACACACTAAGTGTGCAGGCCATGGGTCACACTAACACCGGCCTTAAGGCCATGCTTAAAAAAGCCCTTTCTGACAAGTTGACTACTGGGATGGCGCTCATAAGCGTCACCCAATTCATTTTCCTATTTGCTATAATCTGAGTGCTGTACTTGTTCCCAAACTTGTCTTTCACTTGTGGTGTGCAGGTGAATGCTTTAAAATGGTTCTTTGGAAAGAAAGCAACAATAACAAAAAGGCAGATTCACAGGGTTTCTGACTTCTGTGGGAGTGTCGCATGGCGGCTGATTTCAAAGCCAGTCACAGGGTCCCGTGATAGGAAGCGCAGGAAAGAGACGGACCCAGCGCCCGGGCGCCGGCCTAGCGCATCTGAGCCACAGAAAACGCGTCTACATGCAAAGAACATTTTGACTCCGAGGCTAACTTTCAGTAGGAGAATCACATATAATCATTAGTACACAAGCATTTTTTAAAGGAGTAAAAATCTAAAACTATTACTATGAGACGATTTCCCTCTATCACAGTTAAAATTTGACACGGAGCTATAATACTGAGAAGTAAGAAAAGCTAAAGCCTGCACAAAATGCTAAACAACTTGCTACAATGGGTTAGCCTAAAACTGCTAAGAGAACTCAGGAAACTGGCCTATGAAAGTGTCAATTTCATAAGAATATTATTTAATTAGAAAAGACCTAAAATCTGGAAGGAAAGGTAACTACCTTAGAAGAATATTACCATTTAGGAAAAAAGAAAGCGAATTTCTTGAAATAAAAGCCTGTAATTGGTTAATGTAAGAAAATACTAACCTGCCTTCTTTGTTTATTTGGTCACCATACCCCACGGTCTTCACTACGGTCAGTTTCAACTGAACACTGCTTTCCTGAAGATCGTACGTCTGAACTTTCAGTCCAACATTTGGAAAAAAATGTGAGGATTTGATATCTTTCAAATTAGTATTAAACAATGTGTTAATCAGCGTTGATTTTCCAATTCCAGTTTCCCCTGTAATCGACACAGACACAGCACCTTAGGTGGGTAATGTGGTGGAGAAGGGACGCTCTGAGCGGACACAGGGGCTTAAAGGGCCCCACGATGTTTTTTTAAAGGTCAGATTCACAGACGTGAACAGTAAGAGGATGGTTAGAAGCTGGTAGAAGGAATAGAGAGCTACTGCTAGAAGGACACACATTTCAAATAGGAGGAATACACTCAGGGATGCTGTACAGGAGGGTGATGATAGTGAACAAAGTGTTACGTGTTTCAAAAAACTAAGGGCAAATTTCCAACATATCGCCATTAAAAAAAAACAGGCAAATGCACTGAGGCCTACATTAATTAGCTTGATTTACCCATTCCATGTTGTATTCAAATACCAGCACGCCACACTGTACACTGTAAATGTGTACAATTGTAATTTGTTAATAGAAAATATTAACCTCAAATAAATAATCTCAAATATTCCAAAGAATAAGATAGTTCTGAAAATGTATATGCTAGTCATGCTTCAGTCATTAACATAGCAGAGAAAGAAAACACACTAATCTATGTCAGATTTTGGAGAACATACTTAAATTTAAAGCTTAAATAATATAGCTAAAAAGAAGGAAACCAGTACAAACATTTTGAAAAATCATCTTGAGGGCTGGGGATTTAGCTCAGTGGCACAGTGCCTGCCTGGCAAGCATGACGTTGTGAGTTCGATCCCCAATACCAAAAAAAAAATCATAAATTCATTAATATTGGACTGTGTAAGAGAAGTGGAAATTAACACAAGAAAAATGTGGTGTTTGGAACTCACCCACACAGAGAATATTAAAAGAGAATCCGTGCTGCATAGATTTGTTCACCAATTGATAGGGCAAACATTCAAAACCGAAGTGGCCAAGAGTGGTTAAGCAGCGGATATTTTCTTTTTCCTTAAGAAAAAGAAAAATAAAAAGGTTTTCATCAGAACAGGAAATTAAGCCATTCAAATGGGCCAGATCAGGTCACAGAAACTGAAATCAATTATTATTTTATTATCATATCTAAGAGCAGTTTCAAATGCAAACAAATTTGTGCAAAAAGAAGTCTGATACAAATGCAGTACACAGATGTTGTTACTGTAACCTATCTCCAATCACACTCAACAAGGATATGTTTCTAAATTTTAAAACAAGGGAATGCAAGAAGCCCCAGTGTGTTATTCTAAAATAATAGCTGGGGATTTAGCTCAGTGGTGTAATCACCTGCCTGGCAAGCACAAGGTCATGAGTTTGACCACAGGTTCCAAAAAAATAGTTAAATTATTTTTCCATAACAAAGGAAAAATTTAACATTTTTTCATTATTTAGGAGTCTGTCAATATATTAAGAAAATTTAATGCATATGGATATGGATGAAGCACCAAAATCAATTTAATGTTCAAATACAAGCAAATGAATTTCAAGTTTTTCATATATTCTCTGAGAACTTGTATCAAATTGGTAAAGGAATCTGCAGCACCACCACCTAAGAAAACTAAAGATCCATTTATATTGCTCCTAAACCCCACACTCGCTTACTTTTATTTGTTTATCTTTTGTTTTGGTACGAGGAATCGAACTTAGGACCTCACATTTGCCAGGTAGGTGTTGTGCCACTAAGCTGTATCCCCTGCCCTTGTTTTTTTTCTTTTGTTTGTTTTGTTTTTGTTTTGGGGTTTTTTTTTTTTTTTTTTTTTTTTTGGAGATAGGGTATCACTATGTATTCTAGGCTGGCCTTGAATTCACTATGTAGTCCAAGGTGGCTTTAGACTCGATGTAATCCTCCTGCCTCAGCCTCCCAAGTGCTAGGATGACAGCATACACCACCACACCTTGCGTAGCTGGTTATTTTTAAAAGGTGTGTAACAGTATATATTAATTTCTTCCCTGGAAATCTCTACCAAACAACTAGGAATTTCCACAAAAGCTTAATTCAAAAGTGTTTACTGTGGCTACTTTTAAAACAGCATCAAGTGTGCAAATCAGTATAACTCACTGTGCTGTCTGCATGCACCTTGCATGTTGATTGTCTTCCACCCTCACCCAGCCTCATTTCTACCCCCTGCCGGCAACGTTCCGCCCGGCTGTCACTATTCTGTGTTCAGGTTCACTTTCTTTTTAAGTCCCCACACATGAGACTGAACATGTGATATTTGTGTTTTTACATCTAGACAATTTTGCTAAACTTGAGGTCCTCCAGTTCTAACCATTCTCTGCAAATGGCAGGATGTTTTGGGGGGTTTTGTTTTGTTTTTAGTCTTGTTGATACAGGGTCTCACTATGCAGTTCAGGACTCATTTTGTAACCCAGGCTGGCCTCAAACTCACAGTGATCCTCCTGCCTCAGCTTCCTGAGTGCTGGGATTACATGCGTGAGCCACCACGCCCAGCAGGATTCTGTTTCTTTATGGCTGAATAATAATTCATGTGGAGACGGGCACCTTGACTGAGTCTGTATCTCAGCCGATGTGAACAGCGCTGCAGTAAACACGGCTGGTTTCCTTTCCTGTGGATGTGTCCTAGAACGCCATCACTGCATCCAGAGCCATCCATCCTGTTCTCCCTGTGAGTGCGCTAATTAACTGAGACTCCCGCCCACAGAAAACAAGGATCCCTTTCTCTCCCCCTCCTCTTGTAACACTTGCTCTCCTCGTTTTGTTCGGCGCAGTGACGGTGACGGGAGTGCTGACTGCGTTTCCGAGCCTAAGGCTGCTGAGCATGGTGCTTGTACCTCCCTTGAGAAGTGCCTGCCAGTCACACGCACGTGCTCATCATTCCACTGTGTCACTTGGCTTCTTGTTCCTACGTTTTGAGTTCTTTCTATACTCTGGGTGTTACTCTGTCAGATGAGCAGCTGGTGGGTGTTTTTTTGTATTCCACAGCTGGGCTCTTTACTCTGCGTAGTTTTTTTCCCAGAGCTTGGAGCTGGGACTTCTCTTCCTGCCGCCATCACCCACGGCTGGTGGCCGAGGTCCTGGGCTAAGGGTCCGCCTCAGCACCACACAGGTGCCCCACCCAGGGACGTGCAAGTGGTGGCAGGTAGTGGCTCAGGAAGTGACACAGCATTGCAGCACTGGTGGCCTTGGGCATGGCCTTCTGTGGCCTGATGCCCCCACAGGATTCTGCCTAATGCTGGGCCTGTCCTGTCCCGTGGTGTGGTTTATGAGGACAAACTGCCTTTTTTTGTACACATCACCACCACCCCCGGCACCACTGTCCCTCTCCAATGTGACCAACATACAAAGTAGACCTGGTAGCTGTTGCATATTCCTGACAAACCTAAGCTTAGGGTGCCTTCTAGTGCCAAAAGAGCAGAAGTGACTCCAGGCGCAGAGAAAATAAACTGCCTGTTAGAATTTCTGGAAAGGCAAGCACAAAACCAGATTAGGGGACTTAAATGGATACCTAAGCCTTCAGTCCAGACCACGCGCCTTGAAGGTATGGTCTGCGGTGTGGTCACAGACACCCGCCCTGCAAGGTCCAGGTGCATCGCACGCCAGCAAGCAGCAAGGACCTGCCGGAACCACGGTTTCATCTAACAGAAACATAAACAAAGCACCAGAAACTGGCCATCTAGTAACTGCTCCAGGCAAGCTCTCAGAGAATTCCAACGGCTGCTTTAAGGGAACTCAGAGAGCTTCAGGGAAACAGGAAACAGTTCATCTAACAACAATCTGTGCATAACTCAAACCAGTGCTTGAGCTGAAATTTAAAATCCTACAAAAGACATTACTATCAGACTAGATCAGAGAGAAGAAAGAATTAATGAGCACAAAGACAGGATGATTGAAAAATGTACAGGGGTTGGAGAAAATAAGAAAAAAAGAATAAAGAGGAATTTTAGACACTTACAATAGACTTAGTCCATCATCTAAATGGCAAATAGTTGAATTATTGGCGCTCAAGTGGGACTTGAGAAAACCAATGGGGTAGAAAATTTATTCAAAGAAATAATAGCAGAAAACACAGCAAACAGAAAATGATACAAATATCCAAGTATAGGAAAGTCAAATCTTCCCCAAGGCCCATGACAATCTCTGAAAGATAAAAGATAAAGGGAAGATTGTCAAGACTGTGATACAATAAAACCGAACAGTAAGTAAGGGTGTTCTGGTTTCCTTGCAGACCAGGAAAAAATGGAAATTTTTACAGTACTGGAGGAAAAACAAAGGTACCCTTTGGAAAGTAAACACAAAGGCATTTCCAGAAAAGCACAAGCTGAGGGAACGGATCTCCACCAGATCTGTCCTACAAGAAATACCAGTGGGAGTTTTTCAAACTGAAAGGAGACATTGGTGAGAAAAACCACAGCGACACATGGACCTCACTGATCAGAGTAACTACACTGAGGGCCGCAGAGGGCTGCACTATTGTAGACATGGCGCCTGCAACCTTCCTGTCATTTCTATGAAAAACAAAATAATAGGAGGGAGCAAAGGTGATGGGTTGGAGGCAGGCACAATCTTCCCACTTCCCCATACCTTGGAACTGAGACAGCTGAAGCCACTTAAACTTGGGTGACTGAGAATTCATGATGATCCATAACGCACAGACAGACTTGGAAAGACTCAGAGATTCAGGTTAGCTGGACAGCGGGCTAGAAATGCATCAGCTCAGAGCCCACAACGGGGGTTGCAGCGGGCACAACAGAGGGCAAAGAGGAGATGCAGAGGGAGGGAAAAGACATCATGGACAAAAACTGGCGCTGAAACAGACCCAGAGCAGAGGCTGACCGTTAGCTGACCTGGGAACCACGCAGCACGCTGACACGCTTACCGGGGCTGCAAGCTACCCACTGTGCGTGTGTCTGCTCCGTCCTGGTTTCCAGTCTGGGGACGTGTCTTACTTTTCTCTCTTGCAGAACAAAATACTGGACAGCTGCAGTTAAAGGGGAGAAGGTTTATTCAGCTCACAGTTTGTGGAGGTTGCAGTCCCAAATTGACTGGTTCCAAGGCAGGACTGCGCCACAGGCATTGCAGAAGACACACAGCTCATGGTGGGCAGAAGGTAGCAAAGCAAGCAAAGGGAAGACCACAGTTCTGTCCCTTATAGTTTATCCAGGCTGCTTATGATGGGGAACACTCACACCCTTAATCCCAGTGCCCTGGAGCCTAGCATCAATTCCAGTGTCACACACTCTAGATCCAGCCACCTCTGAAAAATCCCCACCCATGACTGTGTGAGGCTCTGGGAAGACATCTAGATACAAGGAAGAACAGGGTGGGGAGGGCGAGGACTTCCTTTCTACCTGGCATTTCCAAACGGGCTCGGCCCAACCCTCAAGGACTTGACCCTCCTCAGGGACCCACACCACAGGAGTCAGGTGTGTCACCAGCTCTCTTGACTCCAAAAGGTAGCCAGGGCCTATTTTCCAGAGAAGATAAACAGTTTTGAAGGATCTAAAACCTGTTTACCTACAGACATCGATAAAGATGAAGAGCCTGTAGAAGAGTTCAATAGATTAAAATCTACTGCTAATTTTCCAAGTAGCAGTGCTGTTTCAGCACTGACTCTGGCACATGTGGGTTTGTGGGCTGCTTTAAATGAAAGCCACTGGAAACAATCTGCAAATTGCAGATTTACCAGTGGATTTTACTTTGCAAACAATGCTGCGCAGCCTACAAATCCTGGTGTCCAAAAAGGTCAGTACAAAATTGAAAACTACCTAAAAGTCAAAAGTCATTTTGCTTTAGACAGACTATCTTGGCACCTGCCTGGCAAGTGTGAGGTCCTGAGTTCAATTTCTGGTTTTTTAAAAGAAGACCAAACTAATAGACTATCAGAGACTCACAGATTCGAGAACCATGCAGGCTGTAGATCATCGGACACCACAGATCTGAGCAGCTAAAGTCATTTCAGAACTGTTTATAATTTGGGTTTCTCATGATTTAAAGAAAAAAATAAAGGACAGATAATAGGAATCAGAGAGACAGATCTTTTGCAAGTAGGAAAGGAATCTAGAGATGGAAGTAGGGGCAGAAAGGAGGGGGAAGGAAAGTAAGAAGAATTAATTAAAATATATTATGTACATAAGCCAAATCCCCACGACAAATGCAATCACTATGTACTACGAATATGCACTAAATAAAAAAAATTTAAGTCACGTCATAACTGGCCAGATGCTGTAGTCAGGGGTTTCAAGGAAAAGAATTACAAGCAGGAAGCATAATTTGTAATATTATTTATAATGGTCACCCCAAGGGTCAAATACAAAAAACACAGGAAACCTGTCCACACATTAAAGACCTAGAGAATCCAGCAGAGGGCCTGGATCCCATGGCAATGTCCTGCATGAGTTCAGCTGAAGACCTGAGCCTCCCATGGGTCCAACTGGAAGCCTAGCGCCCAGGACAATGACTCATGCAAGTGTATTTCATGGATCTGCTCTGGGAAGGCCCAAAGGTCAGCGGTGGAAGCTAGAAAGTCTGTACTACCAGAGTGAAAGATCTGTGCCAGGCCGAGGGTTCTGCACTGGAGCCAGGAAGTGACGCTCAAAATAAGGACCAGGGTTCCCCGAAAAGTACCACAGCCATCCTCCGTGACAGTGAGGTCCCAAGCTCTTCTGACAATTGAGAACAGCCAAGTACATACCAGGAAGCCAGCGTGACAGACTTCTCCTGGAGATTAAACAGCTCACATCTTCCCCTCCAGAGCCAGGAAGCGATGCTCCAAGTAAGGACCAGAGCTCCCCCAGAGTGAACTGCAGCCTCTCTGAGACAAGGTCCCGAGCTCAAGGATAACAGCCGAGTTCTGGTGAGGGAAGCCAGCATGGCAAGTTCCACCAACAGCTCCAACAGAACCAACGGCTCCAAACAACAGCACACTCAGGAGAACCACAGCACAGGGGAGAACCAACAAGACTACTGTTTCTCTCACGGCTCCCTGTGCTGGCTGCAGCCCTCCGGGGGACCATCTACCCTCAGCACCACGCTGACTCAGCACAGCGGGTGTTAACTGATCACCTGCTTTTAATCTTCCACACCAGACAATGCCCACTTCAGTCCAGTCCAGAGCGCTGGACTCTGCTGCGTAGGCGTTTCTCTCAGTGCATAACTGAGGACTTGGGGAGCTTGTGATCACACTCGGTCAGAGCCCAGGTGACACTTTCCTGACTCTTCTTCATTTGGGGGTTAGAACATGAATGTTTGAAGTGAATTTGATGTTGGGAGTTGTGATAGGAATTTCCTAAATTCAACAATCCCTCCAGGAAATTCAGCTACTCACTGACAAGCAACCACTCCCAGGAGCTGGATCATCCATTGGGGACGATGACACAACAAAGTGCTTCCCTTGGAAGGAGGGAAGACCAAGGGGAGTCCTGGGGAAGGCCCGGGAAACAGCACCCTACGTGGTATCCAGTGTGAGCGTCTGCTGGACAAGAGTATAGGAAGATACTCATTTCGCCCGCGAGGCCCCGCGAGTGTCTGATAAGAACTGCTGAGAAACACCACTGCTAACTAAAAGAACCGGTGACACAGCCTTCTGGAATCCCGTGGAACGAGCAGCTGTATGAATGGGAGTTGGGTTCAAGAATTTTAAGAAAAATTGTTTTAAAAAGAATTTTAAGAAAATAATAGAGGAAAAAAACTTGAGACAGCTGGGAGCAACTCTATATGAGGCCCTGGCTAGTGATCTGCAGAGAGCTGGGCAAGACACAGCACAGGTGAGTCAGTCAGACGGCTCAGGCTCAGCCCCGAGGGGTGGCCGGGCGCCTGCCGCAGGAGAAGCTGCCCATCCTGCACGGGCAGAAATGCTGGTGTGATGTTTATTCCTCGGGGACACCTGGTCACCTGTAAATAATGTGGTAAAGCAGTTGGCAAGTGTCCCTTGTGCTATACCATCATCATTTCTAAGCTATATATATATATGTCTTAATCTAACTCCAGAGTAAGCACGCTATGTTCCTTTTGATACCTTGGCTTAATGTATGATGTGAAGGAATTTGAAGTAACCAATGCTTAATCTCACTAGCAAGTTGAAAAAAAACCCACAAATAAGTGGCTGTGGTCTGGCAAGCCGTGGCCACCCCAGGGCGAGAATCAGCAGCATCTCCTGAGAGCCGCACCATGTTGGAACTTAGGGTACTGGGAAACCAAGCCACCAGATTACCGCCTTGGTAAGCGGCTGTGAGCCTACGGGCGCTTGGGCTGAGAATCCAACATCCCATCCCATCCCCCCTGCACTCCCCCCATTAGCAAGTGGGAGCCACAGATCTGAGCATCTCTTGGGAGGATAACCATATGTAATACAGCAAATAAGGGGGATTTCCTTCTACCATCGCTCTGAAGGCAAATATTTTTATCACTGTTTTGCTTTGTCCTGATTAATGGTATTGCTCTATTCAATATTCTGTTTTGATAAGTTCTATAATATTCTGTATTTCCTTTGATTTTTCTATATCTGATTGAACAACTATTGTGAAGATAACGAGATATACTATGGTACCTATTACTGTTATCCCAGTAACCTGCTGGGAAGTTCTGTACCAATTTCACTACACTGTCTCAATTGGCTTTATTCCGTCATGTTCTGTTGTATTTTACTACCTTCAAATTAATAAAAAAAAATTTTAAAAACACACAAATAGCAATGTTTCAGTTACTAAGCTAAAATTTGAATTTCTGGATTTTTTGGGTTATCAGCTCTTTTATCCAATTTTCAACTAAAAGTAGAGGCTAAGAAGCATCATATTGTAACTCTTCATAATATGCATTTGTAGTAGACTTGGTTAAGTGTAAGTGAACTAATTAACTAACATTGCTATCTCTTTAAACAGGCTTAACAAATGGAGCGTTCTGTGTGAACGTGGAGATTATAGTTAAACTCCCCGGTCACATAATTTGTTTTGTGTGAAAAAGGAACAAACTGTTCCACACTGGTAGAAAGATACAGGTTACTTTTAAATGTTTATCTTTGTGTTTTAGGATTCTGTCCATTTTCTTTTTAAATTATAAACACATACTGGTGTGAATGATTTTAAAGAGTGATTTGCCACATCTAAAAGGGTATCTAATAATGGCAGAGTCCCATTTAGCCAACACGTACTGATATAATAGGCATCGGAGACAAACTGAGCATAAAATGCAAGTGGCCAAGCATTGTGTGTAACCAGAGACAAATCAAGGTGCGTGTGTTTTGGATCTGTGTAGAACAAAAGATTTAGCCAGATACATGCACCAAACAGTTAAGTGTGTTTTCTCTTGAGGGAATGGGAAAGTTCCTTCACTTTTTTTTTAGATTTTGTTGTGTTTGAAATGTTTATACATATGTATTACTTTTATAATAAAAGATTTTAGAAAGTATTTTACTGGTTTAAAAGCTCAGGTTTGTTCCAACGCCTGCAAAACTGTGTACTGCAGCTTTAGTTTTCCTAATTCAAGAAGGCAGGGCAGTTAGCCGCTCTGGTGCCAGTGGGAATGTAAATGTCTTTATGTTTTATGTGCTTTGTAGATTAAAAACATTTCTGAGTAGTTTTCTGACAGATAAACCATAGTTTACCTTGCTTCAAAATAAATATTTCTGATTTTGTGAAATGAAATGTAAAATACATCTAAAATCTTCCAGTTGAGAGAAAAGACTGAACCTTAATCCTTGCTCTCCAAGTCTGCCTTAGTCACTTTACTAACAGGTCTTTATTAACCCCGTATTGCACACACCTGTCAGCTTGTACCTTGGTAAAACTAGAGTACGTTCCAACCCAGTGACAGCGTTCCGTGTTGAGACCCTCATGGCATCTTGTATCTTAAAGCTTCAAGTTTTTACCAGTAGGATGATCATATATATAGGACAAAATGTTAGGTCTTTCTTCGGTCTAAATTTTTTGTTTCCTTGACTACTAATAGTGGTAAATATTTCTTTTTAAAATTTTCTATCAAGACTCTTAAACTTCTTGAAAATTATGAAATAGTGACCAGAGAAAAAATAGTGATGTAAAGATTTTTCCTTTCTTTCTTTCTTTTTTTTTAATTTTTTAAATTTTTTTGTTTTTGCTTTTGTCTTTTTTGGTTTTTGTTTGTTTGTTTTTTTGAGGCCAGATTTCACTATGTGATTCAGGCTGGGCTTGAACTCACTTCGTAGTCCAGGCTGGCCTCAAACTCACAGTGATCCTCCTGCCTCAGCCTCCTAAATTCTGGGATCACAGGCATATGCTACCACACTCAGTTTTAGAAGGTTTTTTTTTTTTTTTTTTTTAGATTGTGAATGAGTCAATACAAAAATTTAAAAGTGCTTTATAGAATACTTAGGATTTACATTCTCAA
The DNA here is from genome assembly GCA_004027295.1 of Dolichotis patagonum. Taxonomy (NCBI): domain Eukaryota; kingdom Metazoa; phylum Chordata; class Mammalia; order Rodentia; family Caviidae; genus Dolichotis; species Dolichotis patagonum. Next base: position 35,682 of record PVJX010013855.1, read on the forward strand.
GACAGACTTATTATTAATAGCAAATGAAGAACTACAGGGAACAATTTGAGAGTGAATCTGTTAAAATTGTGTTTTTATTGTGTTTTCTAAGAAGAGAGAGTGCTCTAACCTCTGTTGACTACTACATGCTATTACTTTAAAGAATTGTAAATTCTGGCAAGCATAAGGTCATGAGTTTGATCTCTAGTACCCCCCCAAAAAAGAGTTGTACATTTAAAGAATTTCAAAAATTAAGTAATGACTGTCCTGTTTTTTGTTTTGTTCTGTAAATTCTGACTTTCCTTGGCACTGCCTTCCATTTAGGTTTGGTTATACAGTCGTTAACTTGAATTTGATCTGTGCAGATGTGTGTTACATTTAAATTTACATTTAGAGTATTCTACAAGGTGAAGGCTTTTCCCATTCTGGGACCCTCGGTTCATGAAAACTCTTATTTTTTAAATTTTTTTAATTTTTATTTATTTATTTTTTTATCAGTACTGGGGATCAAACTCACGACCGCATGCTTACAAACATCACTTATGCTGCTGAGCTAAATCCCCGGTGAAAACTCTTCCTTTAAACCTATGTTTAAAATTAAGCAAGATCTTTTTCCCTCTCCATGAGTTGTGAATTTAAAGCGTGAAGCTGATGTGACTAACAAGTTTTGTAAGAATTGCTTAGAAACGTTGTTCTTCAGGTTCTTAAAATCACTCAGCACCCCAATTTCCAATCAAAATTTTTGGGAGACTTACCAGGGTTTCCCTGCATGCACACTACCAAAAAAAAATCACCACTGCATCCTTTCCATCTAATGCGTTTAAATACATGTGCAAAAATTGATCACTTGCAAGTCAAAACTATAGCCAGACCCAGATCTTCAGTACCCTCCTCCCGGGAGTTCTCAGGATCTGCACATGGACCTCTCTCTTCCGTTCACGGCTCGCTGGGACCAAGGCGGAAGGAAGGACATGCCAGTGGGAAGCCGGTGGAGGCAGACAGGAAGCAGAGAGCAGAGGAAAAGCCAGACTGAAAGGAAGGGGCCAGGGACAATGCATAACTTCCAAACCCCTGTCTGCCGTGACAGGCTCCATCCATGTGGATCCAGTCTCCTACTGAACCCACTCAGAAACGGGTGCACCAATGATGTAATCTGTTCGGTGAGGTCAATGTGACCGGAAGGATGGGTGAACAGGACCACATGAGCCTTCTGTGCATACGAAAATACCACTGTGAGGCCCATTAGGATGTACATTTAATATACACAAATAAAAATACACAAAAGAAAAGAAAATATAGAGAAAATACTGACACAGGCAGGGGTTTTCTGGGTAGGACCATAAAACCACAAGAAATAATAACAAAACTGACAAATATTATTATATCACAGTAAATATCTTCTGTGCAGCAAAGAAAGCAATCAACCTAGAGAAGGCACAACCTATAAAATGGGAGAAAGTACTTAATTGTCCATCTGACTAAAGATTAGTATCTGTAATATATACGTAATTAACCCTACCAGCAGTAAATAAGTAATTAAATTAAAATGGCATGAAGACTTTTCTCAAAATAAGAAAAACAATGGTCAGCAAATATGTACATGAAAGAATGCTCAGTATCATTAGCCATCAGGAAATGCGAAATAAACACTACGATGAGGTATCATCTAACTGCAGTATAAATTCCACACACATATTCTTCAAAATAGCGCTATTCTCAGCTACTTTTATGGTTGGACCTTAAATGTTCCCCAAAATGTCCTGTGTTGAAGGCTTGGTCCCCAAAGTGGCAGTGTTCAGGGGTGGGGTCTTGGACTGGACTTGAGGTCTCACCCTGCCAGTGGACAAGCCACCCAATGACAGAGCCAAGTGACCAGGGACTGCAATCTCTGAAACCATGATCCCATCAGCCTGCCGTCCTTTAAGCTCTTCATCTCAGGTATTTTATCACAGTAACACGATTGGCCACATCTCTGCTGGAGGTTCTGGAACTTTTAATTTACTTTTTAAAAAATTTTTAAATGGGAATGGTCTTTATGTTAAAATAATCAACAGACTCAAGAAACATGGAATGATTAGTTAAACCGTTATTGACAGTTTAGTCTAAAAGTTAACTGAGGGCTAGGAGTATAGCTCAGGGGCACAGCACAAGGTCCTGAGTTCAATTCCCAGTAGCAGAAAAAAAAGTTAATTGATTACCAAACATATATCCATATTATTTAGAACAATATCAGTTACTGCTTCCTTATATAAAATGCAGCGTTCTAGGTGAAACATATACTTAACTGTATCTTCATTGTTAGGTGCCTGGGTAGACGGAGTCATTAGTTTTTCTGCCATGCCAGACTGAAAGAGCTGAAACATACGGCCAAAAACATTTTTCAAATTTACTTAGAGAAGTCAGATTCCTGACATATAACTTAGATCAATACAGGAGTCTAAAACAGGCTTTATCAAAAGCTTTAGCTATTCATTAACACCACTGCCCTGTTTTCAGTGGTATCTGCCTGTAACAGGCTTCTAATAATAATTGATACATAACACTTGACATACAGAGTGATACCCTCAACCACGCAAAAACACTCTGAGAAAGGTAAACTCCTTTTTGAAATCAACAGGACAAAGATTATTCTTTTTAAAGGGCTCTCTGGTCATGAGAAAGGAAAATAGAGAATTTTAATATAAAATGAGATAAAACAAGGACGATGACACTCATAACTACTTAATTTTCCAGGCTAACTCTCCTGGCAAGACTGGAATATTAGAGTACAGCCTTTGAAGGAGAAGTGGGAAAGCAGAACTCATAAAATCCAAACAAGCCCCTTAGGAGGTAAACTAAAATCATAACTCTGGCGTGTGCAGTCCCTGCTGAGTAATTACCTGGGCACTTTACCTGGTTTGCACTTACAGTAGACCTGACCTGTGCACACCTCCTTGGCTGTATACACCGTGAAAATAACCAGGCTCAGAAAGATGCAGTAACTTACTCGCCTAGTTCCAGCCACAGCAGACGCAGCTCTGAAGGCTCCGAAGCGTGTTCTCCCTCCTGCCCGCGAAGCGGACTGAATCGCTGCTCACGCTGTTTGCAACAGTTGGGAACAAGGGAGGAGAAGCCCGAGGAGCAGCCTGTGCTGACTCCTCACCGAACTGGCCGAGAAGGTCACGCTAGCCTACTTTTGAGTGCAGCACAAAGATACTAAGAAGCCAAGGCATAGTTTTGGAGGAAACATTATATATAAATCAAGCAAAAAGAAGAGTAAATGGGCTGTTTCGTGGTCCCATCACATAATCTATCCTGAGGACGACCTCACTTCAGTACATAAATTTATCTCATTTTCCTTGGAGTAACTAGCATCCTCTGATATAAACGGTGTCCTCTAGGATACATGGAATTTCTGTACGTATCTAGCAGAAATTTAATGTTGGGCATCCGGGTCCCCAATTGCAATCAACAATAAGTACCTAAGCCCTGGTGGAGAGGCGACCTCTCCATGTCCTCAGTTTGTCCGCTCCCCTAATTGGTAGGAACTACAAATTCAAGGCTTTGTGTTCTCCCTGTGACTGATGTGTTTTTGGCAAGCCTGCTAAAGATCGAAAACTAGAGATGTGAAATAGCTTGCATTCAAAAGCCTAATCAATAAAGCATTTTTTAAAAAACACAGAGGTATTTTTTCCTAGAGTCTAGAGCAAACATTCTCAGAGCACAGCCTCTGGGCCTCTGCTGTCCCTAAGGCTCTTTCGGGAAGCCCACGAGGTCAACTCACTCCCTCTAATCTGAGGGTGTGATTTGCCTTTTCCACTGTGTTAAGATTCACACTGAGGGTCCAAAGGCGGACGTCATCACAACAGGGCACAAAGTGTACTGGCCTTTGCATTATTCACCATACGCACTTGCAACAAATGTAAGAAAAGTGTGTGTCCACAGCACACTTACGCTGCACACAAGTGGAAGAGTCGACCTGAGGAAAGCAGGTACTAACAGCAGCTTTTTCTTGATCACTTTTCATTGCAAGAACAGTTGACAACATTGGTTACTCAGGCTTGGGTATTCCTAATACAGTTTCTTTGTTGTTTTGCCTTTTTTTTTTTTTTTTTTTTTTTTTTTTTTGGTACCAGAAATCAAACTCAGGACTTCATGTTTGCCAGGCAGGCACTGTGCCACTGAGCTATATCCCAGGGCCCCCCACATTTTTTTTTTTTTGGCTTTTTGAGACAGGGTTTCACTATGCAGTTCAAACTGGCCTTGAATTCACTATGTAGCCCAGGCTGGCCTCTAACGCACAATAATCCTCCTGCCTCAGCCTCCCAAGCACTGATTAAAGGCATGTGCCACCACACTCAGTGCAGTTTCTTGAAAATGAAATGTGGTTTACACCTCCAAGAAAAAGAACTGGATGTAAGACAGTGGGACTGAGGCACCCACCTCCTCCTCCACAAAGAAGTAGATAGGAGTAGTGGTCAGGCCTGCAATCCTAGAGCTCTGGGAGGCTGAGGCAGGAGGATGGCAAGTTTGAGCCAGTTTGGGGCACTTAGTGTCTTACCAAGGCCTTGTCTCAAAATAAATAAAAAAGGGCTGGGGAGATAGCTCAGTGTGAAGGTCCTGGGTTAAATCCCCAGTTATAAAAAAGAAAGAAAGGAGGGCAAGGAGGGAGAGGAAAGAAAGACAAAGTTTCAAGAAAGGAAGAGAGGAGAGGAAGACAAGGAAAGGTACAAATGTATAGCTGCATTTCAAAGGTGAATGACCTTGAGAGAACTCTGGAAATCACCACAGAGAGATCAGCAACTTGAGAGATTCAAAGATGCGGCCAACAGCACAGAAACAGAAGACATCTTGCCATCTGCCCTGTGCCACCCCACCGGGGGCGGCGACTCCCCTCTGCCCGGGTAAAGGGTAAAGGTGAAAGAGTCTTGGCAAACTCCCTCAGCGCGGTGCTGACAATCTCACCACCGGAAACATCGTGGCGGGCCTCCCAGGCCAGGAGCCCACTTAAACAAGCAACCTGACATCCAGGAAGTTGCCTAAGTCTGCTCCTCACAAATCCCCAGGGTGCTCTAGCCAGAAGCCACCTGGAGAAGGGTGCTACTGTCTCCTCCCCTGCGGTCAGGACCCCTGCAGGCTCCCACCTCTGGGCACACACAGCAGCCGGACTTTGCCCAGCGCAGTGATGGGACAGAGCCCTGGAAGGTCCCGGGCTGTGGAAGGGGAGGGGAGGTGCGCTGCTCCGGTGTCCCTCCAAGGCCAAGCTCCCTGTGGACTCGCACCAGTGCCAGCTCTAAAGGCAGCACCCACTGAGCTCTGCTGCCCTGCCCAGCCCCACACTACCGCAGCGGTTCCTGCAAAGCTGGGAAGGCCAGGGTGCCCACAGATGCCCCCCACAAGGCCCTGCGGAGGTGGACTCCAGCGACTCTGTCTCCAGCTGTTGCCCAGGGTGAGTGCACTGTTCCAGGTGAAGGAGCTGGTGGGGGAAAGCCAGGCTCCAGCCATAACCCTGCTGCAGCCAAAGATGGCCCAGAGGAAGTCTGCCAGCCCAGGTCCTGCTCCAGGGCATCTCCTGCCACCACCCTCCCGCCCTTGTCTGACAATGTCTCACTGCAAAACGTGGCTGAGCCCCACAGAAGGGCCATGCGATCCCCCCCCCCTACGTCCAAGGTCATTAACTGCAGCCCAGGAAGCTCGAGGGAGACTGCGGCCTAAGGCCCAGCTGGAAATCCGGGGCTGCATAAGGAACCAACATCCAAGACGCCTCTTCAGAAGAAAGCACTTCCTAAGAAAGCCAGCCCATCAGAGTGGCAGGGATACCTAATCCTCTGAATATGAAAATCTCAACACGAGCACAAGACAAAGGAAAAATCAAGACAATATGAAACCTCCAATAGACCCTAGTGACTCGAGAGCCACACCATCCAAGGAATGGAAACGTGAAACATCTGGGGAGGAATCTGAAAAGCGAGTCTATGAAACCTCAGTGGGATACAAGATGTGCACTTAAATCAAAGTAGGAAAACCACGCAGAAGGTGAATGAAAAATTCAGCTGAGATTTTGAAAAAGAACCAAACAGAAATCAAGGAAATGAATAACTGAGGAAGTCAACTAGAAGTATAGCTGGAGCCTTACAACAGACCAGCACAGGTGGAATAAAGGACGTCTGGGCTGAAGACGACTCTTTTGGAACACTTCAGTCACCCACTGTGGTCAGGGACACAGCCGGGGATTCTGCGTGAGATGTCACAGTGACTGGACTCTGGTCCTGCCAGCAGAGACCCGCACAGGCCAAAGCTCTGTTTGAAGGGATCAGTAAGGCTAAAGTAGGAACGAGCCTCTCACCTACAATAACTACAGCACTAGAAGCGGACAGGACAGCAGAGTCAAAATCAATTTGAAAAATCCAAGGTTAGCCAGGTGTGGTGGCGCATGCCTGTAATCCCAGCATTTGGGAGGCTGAGGCAGGAGGATCCTTTCGAGTTCAAGGCTAGCCTGGGCTACAAAATGAACTCAAGGCCAGCCTGAACTGCATAGTGAGTCCCTGTTTCAAAAAAAAAAAAAAAGAGAGAAAGAAAAGTCTGAGCTCACTAGGTGTGGTGACACATTCCTGTAATCTCAGCACTCTGGTGGCTGAGGCAGGAGGATCATTTTGTGTTTGAGGCCAGCACGGACTACATAGTGAGTTCAAGGCTAGTCTGAACTACATACCAAGAGACAGGCCAAGACCTGTCTCAAAAAAAATTTGAAGTTTAAGTGACAGAAAACCAAGTGCAAATGAGGAAAACAGAGATCAAAGTAAAGAATCAGATAGGACTGGCATAGGTGAGCCTGGCTTCACGGGCCAAATTAGGAAAAAACTAACTCAGTAGATGACACACAGTCCACAGGCGAAGATTTGCTACACTGAGTGGGCAGAGTGTGGGAGGCAGGACCTCAGCGGGGGAGCTGGGATTCTGATGCTAATAACACCATTGTCCTACTCTTAGGATGAGAACTCTGTATGTAAGGGGATAATTCAAAGGAGAGACTATCGTGGTGATCACGGTTTAGAAATGTTTAATTAATTGATAGAATGCTGGAGAAGGACAAGGGGCAGGGGAAGGGGAAAGTGAGGGAAGGGGAGGGGAGGGAGGGCAAGGGGCGGCAGAGACCGGGGACAGCTGGAACCCACAACAGCAGCTGCCCCACAGCCAGCGGGGAAGAAAAGTCAACACAGTGGAAGGCAGCAAACCATCCCGGGCTCTGAGCCACTGGGCAGGCCTGTGGGACAGGGTTAGCGCTCACCTCCAGAGAAGCAGTGAGGCAGCCCAGGGTGGGAGAGGGGCTGGAGCCCAAGGGAGCAAGAGAATCAGAAACGCAGCTGTGGGCTCAGGCGGTAACTTTAGAGTCTGACAGTACAAAGAAAGTGGAAAAAGAAAAAGTGGGGAAAACAGTGGAGGCGCTTCGACTTGGAAGAGGAAGACTGAAAGAACACTGACAAGCTGAGAACCAACGTGACAGGAGAAACGCGGCGTGGACCATCACATTCAGGTTTCGCGGGTGCTCAACCCTGCAAAAGAGCTGCGCTGGGTAAATTCTGCTCACAGCAAATACACGTGTCCTGTTCAATTGGGAAAACAGAATAGGCGTTTGCATTTGGGAGCCCGAAGCTCAGGGCTATGGAGACCGGGGGGTGGAGGAGGTGCACAGCTGGCCTTTTTGTGGGGTGCAGCAGGGCCCGGCTCCCCTCGGGAGCACCCAGCACCCCGGCTTCTGCTCCCCTGCGCCAACGCTCCTCACCGCCACCGCACCGGAGCAGGATTCTCCTTAGAGCCCATGGCCACCTGCTCTGTCCTTGGTGCCTCTGTCTTTGGACAGCACAGCAGAGACTTCAGAGGCAGAGACAGGGGCTCCCGGGTGGGGTGCGGTGGGGAGGGGGAAGTGCCCAGTCAGGGCCTTTGCCCTCCAGGCAGGGTGCGGGCAGCAGCCTCTGTGGCCACCATGCCCAGCAGTCTTCCACTGTGGGCTCTGCCTCACCCAGAACAGCCCCCAGCCCAGAGGGAGACCCCTCGCCCAGCGCCACCAGGTTCCTGTAGTTCTCCAGCGTCATGTCCTGGTAGAGGGTCCTCTGAGCGGGGGGCACAGCTGCTCCCACTCCTCCCTGGTGAAGTCCACGGCCACGTCCCAGAAGCTCAGGGATTCCTGCAATCCAAGCACATGCCGGCTCCCACAGAAACTCTTCTGATGGGGTCTGGGAGCAGGAGGGGAGAGGGGCGCAAGGGAGGGGTTAGGATGTGCGGGCCACAGGGCTGAGTCTTCAGGAGTCTCGTAATTCAGAGGCCAGGTCAAAGGTTTTAAAATAGCCAGGTGTGGTGGCACATGTGTGGAATTCCAGCACTCAGGGGGCTGAGGCAGGAGGATAGTTTCAAGGCCAAGCTGGGCTACACAGTGAATTTAAAGCCAGCCTGGACTGCAAAGCGAGATCCTGTCTCAACAAACAAACAAACTCCTGCTTTTGTAAAGTTGAGAAATAGCAACTCCTGGACATCACTATTACGTTTTTGTTTTATTTTGTTTCCCCTCTAAAACAATCAGTCATCTACGTAGCCACTTTGCTATGAGACTCAAACTTGTTTCTGGCAGGGATCGTGTGAGAGACAGTTACAGGCTGAGCACCTGCAATAAAGTTCACCAGAGTCAGCAGAAGCCTTGGTCACCCATGGACCTACAGATTCTGTAAAGAGAAGGACTAACCATTCATAAAAATAGGGCAGATTAAGTGTGACAATGTTTAAAATAATCATGGCACTTTTAGAATTTCTGATTCCCACATGACAAAAGGCAGAGATCAGCAGATGAATCAACTACAAGAAATTCTTTTCGTCCCTTCCTTCCCTCTTCCCAGAACGGAAAGTAGCCCTTGCTAAACTGAAAGATGTTTCACAAAGAGTGGGGTCCTTTTCCTTAGAAAGAGGGAAAGACAGGCATTTCAATAACGCAACAAAGTGAAATGTCCTGATTTGCTAATAACCATTAAAAAAGAAGACTTTTTTCTGTTCACAAAGGTTGTCCTGGAAAACTGCTCTCAGAAAGTAAGTGAGAAGTAAAGAAAGGACAAGTTCTGAGCAGGTCTCCATAAACACTTCTCAGTGAGTAAGGAAGGGCACTGGTGTTTACAATAGTCCCTATGCTAGCATGAAGATAAAAAGCAAAAATAAGGCTGCAAACAAAGCAAGTTGAGCTACTGATCCTGTCCAGGTGTTTACTTAGGAGCCAAGACAAACCTCAGAGTGACTAAAGAACCAGCTTTCACGGTCCCTGTGCAGAACAGCTTCATTCCGCACGACCCAGCTCGCATGTGGAAACTGTAAGAGTTAATGTCATAGAAGTTGAAAATAGAATGGTGGCTACCGGAGGCCAGGGAGAATGGAGCTAGGGGTGGGATGGAAGAGGCTGTGTCTTGGTCAACTTTGCTTTGTGGGAACAAAATATGTGATACCCAGAATTTAAAGGAGGAAAAGTTTATCTTGGTTCCCAGTTTCAGAGGTTTCAATCCATGGTTGGCTCCAAGGTAGACACCTCAGGGCAGACAGGCACGGCAAGGGAAAGTCACTCAACCCACGGAATCTGTGAAGCAGAAGGAGATGGAAAAAGCCCAATAGAGAATTTCGGAGACAAGATGGCGGACTGGTAGGTAGCAGGAGAGAGACCCTCTCTGAGAGAGACAGCTCAAATGCCAGAATAAAACACCCTGGAGAGACCCAAACAGAGAGAGATAGACTCTCACAACACAGAAAGAAACTAAAGCGCAAAAACCCGCTGGAATAAGAGGTCCTGGGGCTACTATTAGTGAAGATAAGATCGGCGAGCACAGCACCTGCCTCCAGACGCCTGAATTCCGCCTGACCTGAACAAGCGATCCGCGCCAAAGCGACTGGCTTGAGCCGCTGGAGCCCGGAGCTGAACAGCCCAGCGTGCAGCTCGCCGGACCGGCACTGCACACGACCCACCCAGAGGCACTGTGAATTCCAACCTCAGCCATGCTGAAGTCGGAGGTCGGGCAGTCCAGCAGTTCTCGGGGACACGGTGAGTGATGAGAATAAGACCCTCCCACGGGAAAGGGGAAACCGACTGGATGACATGTTGGATTTGGGCAGGACAGCCCTAACTCCATAAGGAAGTGGCTTCAGCTGGTTATTCCCCTCGCTGAGCGGATTGGTGGAATCTGTTTGAACTAGGCCACGCCCCTGGCAGGGACCCAGTTACTTCCCTGAGATCAGTGCACACTGACGCAGTGAAGGCCTGCAAAGGTTGACTGGCCCAGAAGGGAGGAGCTAGAGCACACTGCCCGAGGGTGAACTCTAATCTCTGATAACCTTTTGAAGAGGGCTAAAGCTCCTAGCCTGCGCCCTCTAGAGGAACCTTAAACAAGAAGAAAAGGGTCTGGGAATTACACTGTACACTTGTATGGAAGGAACCAAAAACATGACGAAAGGGAGAAATAAGAAAACACTCCCAGCCCCCAACCCTGAGAACATTGATCCAGGAGAGGTAAATACAAAAGAGACTGAGGGCAGCAAAAATGCAACATCAAACACAGCATTAGCAGTCATAAAGAGATCTATTCAAGACCTCGTAAGCGGGACCAAAACTGAAATATTAATTCAAATTAAACAAGAGATAAGTAGATTAATAAAAGAAGGGCTGGGT
>PVJX010013856.1:0-46491 GCA_004027295.1 Dolichotis patagonum
ATGTGAATTCCCTATATGTGACAATATGGACAACTATTGGGAAGAAAACAAGAGTCAATATGATAGAGAGTCAATATCTCCAATTGTGTAGTTTTGAAATTTTTGTCTCTTACATTGCTTTCTTGTGATCCACTTTGCTCTGTTTTGTTGTGTTGAATTTTACCCTTTTGATATAATTGCATATATATTTGAGTGGGTAAGATGGATGACTATATTGCTGTTTTTGTCAGATCGTGGAGCAGAGCTGTTAACAGTCTCACTGTTTGAATGTCTACTTTATATGTTTTAACTTTGTAATTTGAACAACTATTTCCAAGAAGTCAGTATGTAATTTGTCAAGTAATAATTTCTTAGGATTTTTTTGTTGTTGTTGTTTTTCCTTTTTTCCTTGGAATACTGCATTGTCACTACCCTTTATTCTGTTTTGTTTTGTTTTGTTTTGTTTTCTCTCTAAATAAAATTATTTTTAAGAAAGAACTCTTGTATATGGGGTCCTTTGCTGTGTTCCCATGGGTCAGCAGTGAGGGTTGAGGCATCATTCACAAATCATCTCGGATTTGCATCTGAAACACAATCATCAAATCCATAATGTCAGAGAAGTGAACTGGCTATACTCATGCTAGATAAAATAGATTTCAGCATAAAAAATATGGCAGAGGGTCAGAAGAATAAGGTAGTTGCAGATTAAGAATCTGCAGCAATCTCTTCCCACTGACAAGCAGGTTTAACATTCGCTCACATCACACTAACCTCATAAGAGGTAAGGAAATTAGGTGACAGACCACAGTTCTAGCATTTCATCCACTGGGCCACTTAGGGATTTGGTAAATGGAAAGCTATAAACTTTTGGAGTTATCTGTTTGTCTTGTTTTCTCACATTTTTCTCTCTATGTTGAGACTGGTTCACCACAGATAATTCTTCCACTGTAAGCAAAGATATTTCTAGGAAACAGCTTTCTCTATAACATGCCCTGGGCCACTGGTTTACCTCAGTGTCTGAACACCTACTCCCCACATTCAAAGTGCTGGGTTAAACCTTCAGCACCACTTTGGGAGAGAGGAATAACTACTCACAACAAAGGACACTGGGATTGAAACTGAATATAATGAAAATGACCTATACAGAAGGTCAGAAGTTTGAAGTTCAGGTTGTTTATATGAGCTCATTCTGTTTTCCTGATATGAGAATTCACTGCTATAAATTTCCCTCTGGGGACTGCTTTCATTGCATCCCACAGGTTCTAGTAAGTTGTATTTGCATTTCCATTTGATTGTATCTATACAATTCCTTTAACTTAGAAAAATAAATGGGAAATGTTTGTATAGAATATACCCAAAAAAAGGTACTAACAATAGCAACACTGAACTAACATTGAAAGAGAGGAAGGTAATAAATAGAAGATATGACAAGAAACAGAAAGAAAAAAAGAATATATAACAAAATGAGGAGAAAGGAAGGAAGAAAAAGTACAATTAAAGAATTTTAAAATATCTACATTAAATAACCATATGAAAAACCCATTAATGAGGATAAACAAGAAAACCACATAAAAGACAATAGAAGTGAAGGCATTAGCAAAACTAATAGCACTCTTTCTGGAGCTATTTGAAGCAGAGCACCTCTTTGCTAGACTTCTACTATGGAAGTCTCCCTGATATTAAAGAGTTCCTGCTGGTGGGGGTCACTTCTCAGAGCCTGTTCTAGTAGACAGGAACATTCAGTTCATGGATTCACACTTGGTAATCTTAGGTTTGGGGATGTAGAGTTTGTAGCTGAAGACACACACAGGGCTGGAGTTGGAGACACCCACTTTTCCTCTAACCTGTAGACTGGTCTGGATTGTGGTCCCTAAGTCCTGGTACTCCTGAGTCAGTGCACTCAGAGATGTGGATGGCAGGTGGCCAACAGCAGGGCCATGGGCTCTGGGTAGGGAGGAGGTAGCTGGGTCAAACCAGTCTGCACCATGGTGAGAAGCCATGGCAACCAAACTCTGCCTATTGCAGCACAGTATTCCTGGGCCCAGACCCCTGCAGCTCCACCCTGACATAACATTCAAACCACCAGGACTTTTTTTAAAGCATAGAAACTGCGGCAGCTTCAGTTTCCCTCTTCTGCCCCACAAAGTATACTTCCTGCCACCTGCCAGCTGGAGAGCAAACACCCACTCCAGCTAGGAGCAGGTGGCATCTGCCTTCTCTCGGTGGCGTGCACATCTTCCACCAGAGTTCTGCCCAGTGCTGTGGTACAGTCACTAATTTCCTGGATCCCAGCTGATTCTAGGGTGGGCAACTCTGCCTCTCCAAACCCACCTGGAGAACCCAGAAGACTCCAAAGCCTCCTGGGAGGCCATGCTTTCCTACTTTCCCTTTGCCTTCCTTCTCTCTCCTTTTTCAATCACTAGTGGAATCCTACCTTTGCTAATAATGATTTTTATCTCCTTTCAGAGGTTTTGATAATTGCTGCCTTGAGACACAGCCCTAGGTGTGCTCATCCCCACACATGACCGCTGCTTGGTTCACCTCTATCTCTGTGTTCTCACACTGAAACTTCTTCCAGTTGCCCAGCTCTCAATTCAGCTGTTGTTTCTGCAGTTCTGACCCTATCCTGCTTTGTCACCTGTCCTAGTGACAATTCATTTCCCTAAACTAGAATCCAAACATTGTGCTTTCTTGCCCTTTCTCCTTACCTTACATATCCCAGTGTGTCATCAAGGACAGTCCTTTCCACCTCATAAATATCCTGTGCACTCCTCCACTTTCCTCCACCATCTTAGTACCACAACTAGGTTGGCAAAGCCTCTGTCCCCCCCTAGAGAGCTGCAGTGTCCATGAGTCTGTGTTTCTGATTTCAGGATTGTTTATTCCTGTGGTTTGTTTTGCATGGAACAAAGGCAGTATTTCTAAAATACATTTTTGCTTCTTTTTGTTGTTGTTGTTTATCATTTTTAAGATTTATTTCTATTACTACATGTTTGCAGCTTATCATGATTACATTTCTCAGCACAGGTTGGTTCATGCACATAACACATCTTAATTCTCTTTTCACCTCCTGCCAGAATGTAGATTGTATTGTATTTGTATCTGGATTTAAATCTCATGTATATTAACTGTGAGACAGCTTTTTGAGTTTTAGTTCTAAGTTCTGGAAAATAGATATAAAGATGGCATCTACCTCACAGCTTGGATGTGAAAATACAAGTAGACAAAATGTGACAAATATGAGATGGACAGAGGACACATTATTTAATTATATATTACTAACTGAAAGATTTTTTAATGAATTTCTGTGACACAGAATAATTTCCAAAGTCCTTCTTGTGGATGTTTTTGTCCTCTCAGAATTGATGTGTTGAAATCATAGCCTACAAAGGGAGGATGTTAGTAGATGAGATCTTTTGTAGGTAATCAGGGTGCAAGGCTGGTGTCCTCAAACCTGGCATGAATGCCATTGTGAAGAGCACAAAGCTCTCTTTTCTTTCTACTCCCTAGAATGTGAGATCTTCCTCAAGCAGGAAGAGCTAGCTCCCCAGAGCTGGCTGTGCTGGCAGTTCCCAGCCTCCAGGACACTTAGACACAAACTGCAACTGATTCAGCCTGCAGTACCCTGTTATTGCCATCCAGACTCACTGGGACAGCCCTGAAGAGGATGGAGACCCTGCCAGATGTGACTGCTTATGTTCTGCTTTTTCCTCTTTTGAGGTGGAAGCCCTGTTAGAGGGTGCAGTCAAGAAACAGATCTCATAGGCCCTTGACTTTTTTTGCATTTTATTGACTTCCCTGAACACCATCCATCCCTCAATTTCCTTCCATTTGTGTCTCTCATATTTTTTCAGGAGTTAGATGAGCCCTTCTCCAGGACATCTCCTTTGGATTTCCAAGGTCAGGAGTCACAGATCCTATTATGAGCTCTGAGCATGCTTCACTTTGCAGAAAATGGACTACTCTGCTGTTGGGAACCATTGAAGCTGGAAATTGACCACACGTGCAGGGCTGAGGCATGGCCAGGTCATGACTGTACCAAAAACAAAGAGCCCCCTGGTCAGCCATGTGAAGAACTTGCTTCAGCCCAGAAAAGCACCAAGCTCCTAGACAATCCAAGCAATGGGTTACTAGGCAGCAGGGTTGAAATTGACATCATCCTTCTGAGTATGTAAATATTGGTTGGGCAATGCCTTTCCTCTCATCAGGAGGTTAAGGGCTTCACCTGATACCAGCTTTGTCTCTTTTTTATTTTCTCATCCTCTCACAGTCCTTTACCCTAAGAGCCTCAAGGGCCACATGCGATTCAGCACTCTGGGTTCATGTAATATATTTTCTGGTCTCTTTTACCCGGAAGTTAATAAACTCCTGGGGAGGCAGAGACTGTGTCAATCATTTTTCCCCATTGTGCCTGCAGTGTGTAGTAATATTCCTCCAAGATGACTCCTGTGTGGGTAAAATATGAACATCAGTTCATTTTTCTTTTCCACATGAGGTATTGTTTTCATTTTATAAACGAGGATTCTGAAGGTCAGGAGAACAGCAAGGGCATGCAATAAATGATGGCACTTGTGTTTGTCTTAGCATGCAGCCAGGTTTTCTGTGTACCAGATGACTCTTTGACTTGGAAAAGCATATTAACTTTTGGCAAAATAATTGATTTGCTACTATGTTAGGGATACTAATGATGTATCTCTGACAATGAAATTTCATGTCAATAGTGCAACTAAATTTTGCATGAACCAGTAACACACGATTATGTAGGAAGACAAAGGTAACCTGTAAATGTATGCAATTGCAAAAACAGACTTTTCTATAGGCTTCTAAATGCCACTGAATCAGTTCTGCATACCTCTGAGTCAGCTCTCCATGATTGTAACAAAATGCTGGGGTTAATCACCTTAAAAGAGAAAAGGTATTGTGTGACTTATACTTTCAGGCTCAGTGCATTGTTGGTTGAGTCCCTGGTTTCTGGGGCTTTGGCAGGATCAAACAACACTCTGCAAGTATGTGGCTGGGCAAACCCGCTCACCTCATGGCAGCCAGAAAGCAAAGAGAAACAGGAAGAGACAGGGCTTGCAAAGCTCTTTTCCAGGGCACACTCCCAGTGACCAAGGTTCTTCCCATTGCGCCCCACATCCTGAAGGTCCAGGCACTTCCCAATACCCATGGACTGAAGCCAAACATGGGACTTTGAGAAACTATCATCCTAAGCCAGCATTGCATAAAATGTGAGCAGAGTCTGCAGCACAGGCTACACAGCCACAGAAATAACCATTATTATTGACACTTGAGACACTGGGAGAGGCAGCTACTGATTTCTCAGCAAATTGCATCCCAGAAACACACACACACACACATGCATACAACACACACACACACACACACACATTTTTACAGACCTAGGCACAGTCCATCTATCCAACCTAAAAAGGGAACTGTGTGCAAGGCCAAGGTTTAGTCCACCACAACACCAAAAAGGAACTGGTTGTTTTCCTCAGAAATCCTCCCATTTTAGCACAGCCTCCAGGACCTAGAAAAAGGGCTGGGAGCCCGCAGGCTGAGAGTGAAGTGTGGTGTGAGGCATTCGAACTGACCGAATCTGGATGCAAGACTGGAGTCTCCACTAGAGCCTGGCCTCCCTTGAACATACAGCACACTTTGCAGGCTGGAGGAAGGTGGGTGCAGGAGGTACCTGCCTAGGCTTTGGGGCTGATGGGTTTTCATGGATATTTCTAGCATACCTACTAATCAAGTAAGAGAGAATAAAGCCATCTCCCATGGTTCCAAGCTGGGATCATGGGTTAGGTGGGGCTCAGTGCACCCCTAAATGTATACATGGAACATTTGAGGAACAGTCTTTGGTACAAAGACTGGAGCTAATAAAGGCAAGAACTAAGGCCAAAACTGGGTACCATGCATGGTTGTTTTAGTTACTTTTGTTCTCTAAATCCCCAGGCTGTCAAACAAATGGAAGCAATATTTCAGGCCTTTGACTAATCTTGTTTCATGAACACTCTGTATATGTCTTCTTCCATGTACTTTATTCCTTGTCACTGATTTGTTATTTTTATAACTGAACAGTTAGGAAAATATCTGTCCCCAGCATATTTTTGTGGGGATGATATAAAGGCAGGGTCCTCATTCTTAGGCACTTAGACTGATCTTGAGACAGCTCATACCTTTCTAGGCACCTCTAGGACCATTCTCAGGTCACCCAAGCCAGGAGCAAAAGCTTTTCATGAGAATTTTCACCAGTGGAAGTCACCATAAAGGTAACTATCATTGTAGAGACCAGAGAGAAGCTTGGCGGAATTGTGCTGATGAGCTCTTTCCTCAGGTGAGATGCATGAAATCCAGAGAAGAGAAATAATTTACCCAGCATAGTGATCTTTGCTTGTTATGAGGAAATCAGTGTCCTGCTGGGAGGTTTGTAATGAGTAAATAAGCTTCCTTCTTTGTGGCCTCCAATGTATTAGAAAACAGAGTACTTTAACACATTCAACTTTGCCAGGGGATGATTTCTCCTCTACTCCTGTTTTCTTTGCTACTCAGAACTTTGTTTCCAAGATAATACTTATCAACTAGTGAATTCATTCCCAGGTCTGAAAGTAATTTTTGTTTTACTCCTTGATAATTATCTGATTTTCAGTAAGTAGATTCTGAAGCCTGGGGCCACAGTATGCAGCTTTGATTCTGTCTCTGTAATTCCACACCAGTTCTTCCTTATACAGTCTTCATTTTTATCAATCATTTCCTCTGATATATAGGAATTTTAGTTATTTCCTGGTTTTGTAAATAACTGCGTTGCAAATATGCTTCTCCAAGCCATTTTTAGAAATATTCTGGATGAAAAGAGAATAAACACTAATTTTGGTTTTGTTTAATTTGAATTTCTACTTTATTTCATTATTATATTTCTCTAAATTTTGAGCCATTTATTTTACTTTATGTTCTGTCATTTTCTTCTTTTCTTTTACATACAGCTTTGCATATCATTTTATATATGTTAATATATAATGTTTTAAGTGATTAATATGTTATTTTTCCTCTACATTTCCATAAAGTTAACTTTCCCTCTTTGACTTACATTTTTTTACTTACAATTTTTGATAGTTATCTAACACTATAGTTCTCTTGATAAACCAAGTGTAAACTTTTTCCATCTAACTGTGAATTCTTTTCCTGAATAGAGCAAACCTGGACAGTGCAAATTTTTTCATGTTGTGTTATGAATGAGAGGGAACATGTGTCCAAACCTAAGATCTCTGTGGAGGTTCACAAGCATAGGTGACATTGTACTCAACTGTGCCTTGACGAATCTTACTAAGTTTCACTCCTGTCAACTTTTATGCACAGGGTTCATGGAAGTCTCAACATAGATTCCTGCTCTCTCTACCATGTTGCATCTTCCACTTCCTGGGCTCCATTATTATGACATAGGAAGAGAATATACAACAGTCTGTCCTCACAGGACAAATTATCTCAGAGTGCCATGTTTCTTTCTTGTCATTCTCAGGATCTCACCCTCAATTGCATTTCTTAGTCTACTGCCATAACAACTATGCACGGAGTGGAGCCCACCTCAGTGAACACCAGCCCTGCTCTGCAGCAACTGGGGCCGCCTGCTGCTCAACACTCCTTTGGGTGGACACGGATGGCAGAGAAGTTCTTGAAAGGGGAACCCAAAATTCTGGGGGTAAATCAGTTGCAGATTTGAGAGGAGAGTGGTGCTGTTGTGAATTCTTACTTGAACACCCTAGTGCCAAATTTCTATTCCTCTGGCCTCAGAACACATCAACCAGTAGAAAATCATCAGTGTTTGATTCTCAGACCTCATCATTGGAAAATGATAATATGTTCTACCACATCATGCTTCCAGTTTAGCTATATTTGAAGTAGAGTGACTTCAGGTCTATTTTAGGTTGCTGATCATTCTGATGAAAAAGACAGGAACAGAAAAGGCTGTGCACACTGGTAGTGTCCCCCCTGCCCTGGTGCCTGCCTGGTATCTGAGTATCTGTGTTGTTCCTGTTTCTCTGGAATCATTTCATAGCCTGCTCTGCAGAAGATAGAGTAACTTCCTTTCTTTAAGGACTTCTCTCTGAATTTGAGGTCAGTGTGGTTAAATGTAAAGGAGAATTGAGAAAGATAAACACGTCAGAGAAGGAAAAAGTTCCTTGATGATTGGGGCTTATCCCTATCTTGAATTTGAAATCAGCAGGGGAAAAAAATCACTGTGTATATATTATACACTTCAATTTTTCAGTATTCTAATCTTCATTTTGAAAAAAATTATTATTTATACCACATGGGATATGTTAGCATATACCACAGTTAATTTTAAACATATTCATGTGCATCTTAGACTGTGTGGTAGCAGTTTTAGCTTCATAGAAAAATCAGGAAGAAACCCTACATCTCCTGTGTCCACTTCCCCCAAGCTCGCATCTGCCAGCCTCAAGTGGTCTCCTCAGAGTGCTGTGTTGGCTCAAAAGTTGAACCTACACTGACATGTGGCACTGGCAAAGGTGCACACTTACATGAGGATTATTTAGTCTTTCTGTTGCTCACCCTGCGGGCTCTGAACCATACAGAAGGATATGTACCCATCATTATAGTGTCACACAAAGTACCTCCTATCCATGAAAATCCTGCATTCTGTCTGTTCTTCTTTCCGTTGCTATTGCCAAACCCAGAATTCACTGATCTTTTACTGTATCCATAGTTTGTTTCTTCTGGAAACTCACACAGTTGGAATTATGCAACACACTGTGTTTCAAATTCATTTTATCTAGCGCAGCAAATACTGAGGAATATAGTTGTTTGTGGCATTCTTCTATTTCCTGTTAATGTTTTATGAGATTGATAATCCCTCTCCCCACCCTAGGCTATTATGTCCTCAATATGCTTTTCCTAATATGCCTGGTTACAGTCTTATTGTTTCATTTGTATTTTTATTTTGTTTATGTATTTATTGAGTCAGAGGCTCCCTATGTATCCCAGGCTGACTTCAAACCCCTGGCGATATTCTTGCTTTGGCCACCTGAATGGTGGGATTATGGGTGTCCACCACTATGCCTGGCTCATTTACCTTCCAAAGACAGTTTTTAGCTTTTAGTTGTATGAATTTTTTAATTGATTTCATATTTTCAATTCATTGAATTCTGATCTCATTTTTATATTTCTTGCTTGCTTACTTTGGAATGAATTTGCTCTTCTTTATTGAGTGTCCTAAATTGGAAACTTAAGGGATGGATTTCTAGATCTTTCTTTTTACCTAATATGTGCCTTGGAACTTCCAAGTACTATGTTTGCTAGGAAAACATGTATTTGTTTGCATTTGTAAATTGATGTCATTTTCTTTTATATAAATCCTATCCCTTCTCAGCCTTGTGGCTAAATTCAAGCACATTTTATACAGATCCCTTTCTACACTCTGGGATACACCAGCCTCTCCTTCCTTGGACTCCGTAATTACAATCATGCTTTCAGTCCCCACACCCTGTGAATGCCCGATTTGTCCTGTTTTGCTCCTTGGGGATATTGCCTCTTTTCCTCAATGTATTGCTCTTTGATAGAATTAATGCTTCCTAAATCCTGGGTGATTCCCCTCGGGGCAAGTGACAAAGGAAAGAATCAGATGTGATTGAAATAGCACCATGGGCTTAAAAATGTCTCTATGTGGCTTTCAGCAAATTCCTTGTGGATCTGAAATTACTGGGGCTGTGACACGTCTTCTGAGCAATTTTTTGTGTGAAAGAAAGGGAAAACAGACTATGGAGAGAGGATGTGACTCTATCCACAGATGCTAAATGGGCAGAATTAAGCAGTTGGAAAACAGCTGGCACAGGCATCATTTTGTCATAGATAATAACATTATTTTTCGTCATTTCTAGACCATGCAGATTCTGATTGCTCTGATGAACTTTGGCTTGGGAATAGTAACAATGAGTACCATAATGACAATTTATAATTCACACCCTATTTTCTACAGCCTGGGTTACCCAATCTGGGGCTCCGTGATGGTGAGTAAAACTCTTTCTGAGACCAGTGGAGGTGACCCCATTGTTAATAGCCTAATATTGGACTTGTCCTGACATGATCTCATGTGTCTATAAATCTGAGACAGGTATCTTATGCTTCTTTGACTTGGTTTTCTGGTACTTAAATTGATAATAACAATATAAAATTCCTAGAAAGCTAGGTAGATACATCATTTCATGTGCATGACTCAGGGTGTATAGATGGCAGCATATGACTAAGACCCAACTTGCAAAGCCTTAAGACTGAAACCAGCCTTCATTTCACAGTAAGAGCCCTGTGTTCCACACCATTTCCAGGTAAGTCAGCTCAGTGCTTCAAGGACTTCCAAGATGGAATAAGACCAGACACATCGAGTTCATGAATATTTTATGTGGTTTTCTGAGATTATTTATGGATAGTAGAGCTGACATTATTGATCTAACCCAGACCCACTTCTGTGGCTTAGAAGGGTTCCCACTTCTCAGAAATTCAGGGGAAACAAAAGTAGGGACATTTGGCAAGGAATAATTAGATGAACATGTTGTACCAGCCATTCATAGTGTTCAACCTGCCAAATCAAATCTTAGTAAACACTCTCCACAGCTGGAGTAGCGCCTTGACAAATTTCATTTTCTAAATTTGATAATAGTTACAATTAAAACTAAAGTTAGAATGTAACTTTATACAGTTAGAATCTTTCAAGTTAAGGCATAAGAAAATGTTCAAGGTTGAGAATATAAATATAATATAGGAAGTATCATATTAATTGCTTAACTGATGGAAACAGACTAGTATTCTAGTATTCTGACTGGTGAGGAAAGAATAATAACTTGCATAAAGGGTACATGTTAGAATTGGGAAACCAAATCTAAGTGTTGTGAGTCTTCCATTTGCCCATCAAAGTGAGGATACAGTAGAGCATGATAACAGTTCTGCAGTTTTGCTCCCCTTCTTGTTTCCATGAGAGGTGAAAGATCTGAAGACAGTGAATGCTGACCTACTTCCAGGGTCACATACATCTGAAGTATCAAATACAGTACTGCTAATGCCACGATACCACATAGCAAACCTCACTGTGATCTGGGTGCTCTACTGAGTGCCATGTAAGTGCAATATGATTTCCAAACCTCATAAGACTTTTGAGAAAGGGTTTCTCATTATCTTCATTGTATGGATGAAGAAAATGCAGCTTTGATTAACTTAATCACAACATCACACTACTATTAAGTACAAGAACCAGAGCTCATATAGGAGGGTCGATATAATTTGGAAAATGCATCTTCTAACAACTCTCATTATCTGCGTACTGCTTCACTTCCTTCCCAAACCCACACTGGAATCCAGTTTGAGAATTCCAGGCCGTCCTTGGTGGGTTCAGAAGAGGTAGGGGTTGTCTGTCAGCTGAGCAATCCTGTAGACTATTGTAGGCATGCCCTTCCAGAAGACCGTTAGCTTAAGGAGGATCACTTTGGCTGCTAAACTCTATTGTTGTTTCTGAGTTTCAAACCCTGCCTATATACTATATCATTTTTTCTTCCTTATCATGTACAATGTAGAAATACTCAGAACAGATTGTGAATTTCTCTTATTTTTTACCTTCGGTCATCATATAAGTCCTTTAGTAGAATCCCATAAAATTATACCTATATTGTTTGTTCAGATTTTATTTTGCAAGGTTTTGGGGCATTGCAAAGCTTCATTTACATGTAATTTTATTATCCCTTGTCAAATTCTTGAAATTTGTTTCTCTGAGATATCATATGTAGAGATGTCACATGTAAGTTAGACATACTTGTGTATGTTTTCATATGTACACTCTGTGTGTATGCATGTATATGTGTGCATGTCCACAGGGGATTGGCTTTGAGGCTCCTATGGATCCCTAAATTAAAACCCGTGGCTGCTCAGGTTAAGCGCCCTCTTTTTGTAGAGTCAAAATCTGTGCTTTTGAGGCCCATTTCTGTATATTTTTGCTATGCCAAATAAAATACTTTCATTGATCTTAACTTTAACAATAAACCCAAATATTGTTTACATGTGTATGTACTCCATGCCTAACATTCCATCTATCATACTAATTTTTGTATAGTGTCATGGTTCTAAACTGGTAATTTTTGTTTGTACTGCAACTCATATTCACATTTAAATAATATTAAATTTAACTACTCATTCCGAGTATATTCCTGTATAACCATTGTGATTAATAGCATCAGAATAGAGCGAAATAAATTCTCATGTTAATTTTGACTGGACCTAGTGATTCCCTCTTAAAGTTGAGTTCTACTGATTGTGATGTTCCACCATAGTATAAAACTTGCAGTTCTTCACAATTAATCAGTAATGTTACAATACTGAATTGTATTAAATGTCTTATTTTTTCATTAATTTCATTGGTACAGATTTGACATACATAATGATCACATTCATCATAGGAAATTTATACCTGTACACAAATCTTAAGCCATTTTTCCTATTAAAAATCACAACTATAATGTGAATTTTTTACCTTAACCTATTAACTTCATAAATTGTAATAATTTTTAGCATTGAAAATATCTGTGTATTTGAAGACACTTCACACATGTTCATCATTTATTTAGTAAAATATGATGTTTGATTTCCTGATTTTTGCTCAAATCCAATTGTTTATATTAATTATTTCTATCTTTTGGCATTAGAAATTTGTGCAGAAAGTGTATCAAACTATGGAGCATTAAAATGGTTTGATACACTTTCTGCACAAATTTTACTGCTCCATAAATTGTGGTAGTAAAATAAATTTTGATACTTCTATTATTAAATATGAAAAGTGAACCTAGAACTCCAGATCAGTTGCATATTTTAAGCAGAATATCTAAATGAGTTGACACTAGCCATGTAAACTAAAAGGAAAATAATTGCTTAACTGATGGAAACAAACTAGTATTCTAGTCATCGTGTAATAAAATTTAAGTTTCTCTTTGTTATTTTTTTACAAAATTTAAATACAATTCTAATGAAAATAGTTCTCATTTTTTTTTAATTTTTACTCAGTATAGCATCATGTTAGAGTTAGATCTTATTTGCAATTTGGAAGGATTATTATTCAATATTGAGATGACTTTAGTACCATTGCAACTAGGTGTGCTTTAAAACGTCAATAAAATTTCCCCCAAAATCCATCTGCTAGGATTTCTCTGTCACTTCTGGGAAAAGAAAGATTTATTTGCATACTTTTTAAGGTAGTTGAGTTTTTTAACATACCTGTCTAATGTATGAATAAATTTCAGTTATGATTAAATATATTTCTTTGAAGTTTACATAAACTTTTTCTTCTATTCCTAGTTTATTATTTCAGGATCCTTGTCAATTGCAGCAGGAACTCAAACATCAAAAGGACTGGTGAGAGTGCTTCCAATTTCTGTATTTTTTCCTACTCAACATGGATATATTGAACAACCATGTACACTTTCAGAGTAGAAACAGATTTAATGTAACTTTATATTATTTTCTAAAATCACTTTTAGGTGGAAATCATTTTAAGATGGAGGTTATATATTCAAATGTTCATTCTATTATGTTTTTTAGTCAGATAAATATAGATACACCACTACCACCATTAGACTAGTTAATATATCACTGTCTTCAGGTAGTGAACTTATTCTCTTGTTGTCAAACCACTTAAATCTACCTTATTGGCAAATTTTAAGTATACAATACATTACTGACTTATATCATAGTGAAGAATATTGTATGTCTGATAACTGAAACTTTACATATTTTTACTTCATGTCCCATATTTCCTCTCTGCATACATAAGTTCAAATTCTGTGGGTCTTACACATAAGTGTTTTGCTTATTTCACTTAGTAGGTGCAGGTTCTTTCATGAGACAGCTGACAAGATTTCCTTCCTTTTTAAGTCCGAATAATAATCCACTGTTCTATACATGCATGCTGTGGTACTGGCATACATGTAGACAGATGTAGATCTATCTCAATTTCTGATGGCATTGATGATGAAAAGTGCTGTAAGGAACATGCACACGAGTCTGTTGGAAGTGATGTTTTCTTTTCCTTTGAATGCATGCTGAGTCACAGAATAACTCTATATTTAATTCTTTGACTTTCCATGGTGTTTCCATTAATAGTTATACCAATACAATTCTACTAACATTGTCCAAGTGTTTATTTTCTTCTATGTCCCCACCACTGCATGCTATCCTTTGTTACATTGTTAAAACCATCTACAAAACTAAGACATGACATATAATTGTGGCTTTGACTTGAATTTCACTCATACTCAGTGATGCTGGACATTTCTTCACATAATCACTCAGCTCTTTAGGAAACAGCTTTCTGTTAGTCAATCTTGATTGTCAATCTTATTGGATTGAGAAATGCCTAGAAAATTCATAAAGCATGATTCTGAGAGTGTCTGTGTGGGGAAGATTTCCAGAGATGATTGACATGTGGGACAGTAAGCTGAGAGCAAAGCCCCATCCTCAGTGTGGGTAGCCCATCCAATGAACCATGTCCTGATGGGACAACAATGGAAGGAGGAGGAAACCCAACCACAGAGCTTGCTCTCACTCTATATCCTGCCCACAGTGAGAAGAGCAGTTTCCCCCAGCATGCTTTTCTGATGTGATTATTCTCCCTCACCTCAATGCAAAGTAAGAAGCCCACAGGCCACGAACTGATGCCTCTGATGCTGTAACCCCAAATAAGTCTTTCTAGCTTTAAGTTGCTTTTCTCAAGTATTTCATCACGTTGATGGAAAATTGAATAAAACAAGGTCCTTTACCCAGGTTTTCATTATAGATTTTTGCTGTTGATTTCAATGGGTTCCTTACATAGTTTGAAAGTTGACCGCTTTGCATGTATATAGTTTGCAGATAGCATTTATATTAGGAATGTGCTAGAAATCTCAACATGGCAACTGAGTAAGAAGTAGAAAAAGTGAAAGAAGAAAAGAAGGAAAAATCTATAAATATTCCTAGATGCCCCTATTGTGTCAAGACATCTAAAGAACGTACAGAAAATCAATGAGTATTTAAAATCAAATCTACCTATTTCCTATATATGCCTAATGTATAAAAATCAGATGTATACATATGTATTATGTGTACATGTGCTACAAAAAGTTTATAATCTCTTGTTATGAAAATTACAATCTTTTTTTACTGAAAATCCTTTGTAGGAGCAATATAAAGTAAATGGAGAGAAAAATTATTCAAATGAAAAGCAAAACTCAGTATTGTAAAGATGCCCTTTTCTGCAAACTAACTTATGGATCCAAAACAATCAAAATTAATCATAGGTCATTTGTTTTGTGTAACAAGTTATCTGATTGTATTTTAGATAAAAGTCCAAAGGGACATATCTTTGTTACTTTTCTCTCATTGCTGGGACAAAACACCTGACACCCAAAATGAAGGAAGGAAAGGTTCATTTAGCTCACTCTTTGTGGAGGTTTCATTCCATAATCAGGTGGTCCAAAGCAGAGTGACATGGCACTGTGGCAACACCTCAAGGCATCAGCCAACAAAAGCATCTAGAGCAAAAGAAAGGGGAGAGCAAGCCTCTTTTACTCCCTTATATTGTACACAGGCCACTCTCCTACGCCAGAGTGGGTGTAGCACTCACATAACCTGCTTGCCTTCCCTTTACAAGGGATGAGGATATTTACAAAGAACCTTAGCTCCTGGCTGAGTCTCTTAGTTAAGCTTCTAAACGTCTCAAATTGACACAATATATCAACCATAACAGGACACAGCAATCAAGAATCTTGAAGAGCATAACTGTGGAAATTACTTTATTTTCACATAAAATTAGTAAAAGTTGAAATCAAAACTTTAAGATAAATAGGAGAAAACTCCTGGACTTTGCTTTGGAAATGATGGTGTAACCCTGATAACTTTTGTTTGCTTATTTGTTTGTTTGTGTTTGATACCAAAATTCAGACAATAAAATGAAAAAAAAAATAAGCAAGACTGCATAAAACTAAATAGCTTCTGCAGAGCAAAGGAAACAATCACCACATAAAAAGACAAGCTAAGGATTCAGAGATAATTGCAAACCAGAGTTTTTTTCTTTTTTAATCATAAGAAACCATAAGTTTTTCCTGGTTGAAGTTGTCTTTCAAAAACTTTATTAAATAATTGTCTAATAATAGAATTACTAGCATAAGACTGAATACATGGGCAGAGTAGTTGGAGATAAAATGTTTTTGAAGATAAAGAGGTTTAATAACTGGAAATAACAGTGACTTCTGTCAGACAATCCTTGAAAACTTGAGATCCTTGCCCATGAAAATCATAGTACCAAATATAAATGTCTTAACACTTCCTGACTTTTTGCTTCATTCATTTCAATCACATCCAAAAAGTATATGAAATTTTAATGAAAGAAATTCCTAGTCATATTACTACATAATAGCAAACAAACATAAACCAAAACTTTCAAGCCAATATCTAGCATAATGACTATTGAAATTATCATGGTATTGAGGATGGAACGTGTAGGGTAAGAAGTGGAAAATTTAAAGTGATGAGCAGAGATATGTCTGAATATGATTTCATGTTGTTTAATGCAGTTTCACTCCTTTTCAGATCCAGAGCAGTGTTGGACTGAATATCACCAGTTCTGTGGTAGCAGCCCTGGGGATAATAATCATGGCAATCAGCATGGATGTATTGGCATTTCACTATCCATTCTTTAACCAGACTCATACTTTTCCCATGTCCTTTTCCATTGTACAGGTGAGTTCTTCATCTTCTCATGGTAGAAACACATCTGGAAACTGATAGCTGTGGGAGAACCAATAATCAACTTTCTGAAGTCACTGAGTTACTTTAGGAAGTTGACAGTGATTGAGAACAGAATAATATTTACAATAAATAATCTCTTGAGTTAGTTTTTACTAAAGACCAGTCATTAGTCTAAATCAAATTATTCCTCTTACCCTTGCTTTGATGTATAAAGCATAATGGGACTACTTTTGATTCACCTGAAAAACCCAGGATAATCTTCCCATGTTGGCTAATAATCATCTTAATTTTATCAGCAAATTTAATTCCATTTTCATTATATCATCTGACATACCGTGAAGTGCTGGAGAGTAAAATGTGAACATATTAAATCAACCATTATCTTGTCTACAGTCATCAAGGTAAAGGAACAAATTATTGTAACATCGACATGGAATTTCTAGCATCTTAAAAAACTAAGATAGCAGTTAATATTGCCATTTCCACCACCATCTTTTTAAAGTGTTTTCACATTCTGAGCCTACAATGACATTGGAATGTACTAAATGAGGGAAAACTGAGTATTTTATCTGTGAAAACACAGAATGAATGACATTCAGTAGGTCAAAAATTGGCCAATGAATTGACTTTAATTAGTAGCTAGGTTTTCAATGCCTTTCTTTGATCATTGTAATTAGAGGTAAAGGTTGGAACCTGATATCTCCTCTCATTTCTTTGTTATGTGTTGACTTTTAGGGTCTGGAAAGTGTGGTGCTCATCTTAAGTCTGCTGGAATTCAGCATTGCCGTGGTCCTCTCTGCCTTTGGATGCAAAGTTGCCTGTTGTTACCCTGGTGGGGTAAGTGTTGGCCATTGTTTGAAAACTGCTCAAGTCATTTTCTATTGCTGTGTCACCAGGCTCACAAACCATTATTGGGATTTTGACCTATTCCCAATCTCCTAAATGAGTGAACAGCAAAGGTTTAAACAAAGAGCAAATGGTATGATTCTAGGGCTACAGCAAGATCAAAACCCTGTAATTAAATTGGAGATTCCCTGGGGGTTGAGACATGGAACTTCTCCTTGCAGCCCATATTTATTTGGTTTTCAAACAAAGGAAGGGGATATTGAGGTAAGTACAGGAACTGAGCAGGACCTTGGGAATGAGTTCACAGACTTCTCCAAGAAGAAAATTTTGCCAATTAGGAGATCTAATCTTCTCTCTAAGGTTTTGTTGCTCTGGAATAGGGATATCAACAGCCTGGATCCTCAGCTGCCTCAGCTATGGTGTCATCTTGACTTCATAGCATTTTTCCAACACAGCCACAGGTCCCTATGTTCAGCCCCATCGTAGCCCTATACCCACAGGCTTAAACAGGCACACATTTATAATTTATAACTCCAATATGAGTCAAGATTCTGGACCCAGCTGGGCTAGACCTGCTCAGGATCCTACATAGATGTGCTCATTGACCTATGACTGTGGTCTCATCTGTCCTCTTCCATGCTCATGCAGCAGAACCCACTCCCTCTCAGGTATGGAACTCATGAGCATGCACTTCTTGGAGGCCCACAAATATCTCATTATTTCAAACTCTTAAAGGGCCGACAAGATTAGGTCATATTCATCCAGAATAATGTCCTTTCTGATACACCAAATGTCAAATGATCAGTAAGCTGCTCGTAGGAGAGACCTCTCATCACATCCATGAGTCCCATCCATACTCATGAGAAGACACTCACAAGAGTGCAGGCCACTGAGCAGCATCTTAGATCCTGTCCTCTTACCATAGCTGTAAAAAAGTACACCCCCCCAAAACAATCTTATGGAAAAAGACATCCACTTTGAGTTCAGTTAAATAAGCATTTTGCAATTCCTGGGGCCCAAGGGGTGCCAGATTACACATTATTTTCCTATTACAGGGAAGAAATACAAGGACTGAGTTTTCTCTGTCAGTTATGCTCTCTTCCATTGGTAGAACCTTTGGTTTTATAGCAGATCCTCCAGGGACTTTGCAGAAAGATCATGCAGAGACATGGTGGAAATGGGAAGAAGGGAGACCCAAGAAAGGGGTCCTGGGAAGAACAGAGCCAGGGTGACCTCCAAGCATTGGCTTCTGGTGTGAGGCCTTGGCTGATAAAACCCCAGTGGGTGCTCATTAGCCTCCTGGCACTGAAGCCCACGGCAGACAAAACTCACAGCCAGGAACATACTAATAATAGCTTCACAAGGTTGTTTTTGTGTTGCTCATTTAACTCCTTCTGTGCTTCTTCCAGGGATCCTGGGCAGCCCCATCACACACCCCTAGAGACGTCCCACAAAAGAGAGAGATGCACATTAATTCTTACAATGAATTTGCATTCCTAAGGCCACATAGTGTGAGCCTCTCAGAAGTCACCAATAAACTCAAATGATTGAGTGAAACACTTTATATTCACACATTTCATCTGTGACTCCTGTGCTAGACTAGTTCTTGGGCTAGGAAATTCTGCCACTAACCACTACACCCAGAAGACCAGTGG
Source organism: Dolichotis patagonum (assembly GCA_004027295.1). Taxonomy (NCBI): domain Eukaryota; kingdom Metazoa; phylum Chordata; class Mammalia; order Rodentia; family Caviidae; genus Dolichotis; species Dolichotis patagonum. The sequence continues at coordinate 19,257 of PVJX010013856.1, forward strand.
CCTTTGTGCACATTGTGTCAAAGTCTCGATGTCATCCTGGTTCCCTCACTGCCCATAACCAGCTCCATGTGACATCGTGTTTTGGGAAAGGGTCAGATTGAGTTTTACTTTCATCACGATTCCTACCATGGTTTTAATCATGTTTTATTTATGACCAGCAAACTGTGATTTGAGATGCCATTGTGACAGGCATGGGCAAACTAGTTTGGAAGAAGAGCTGTGTGTTTTCCATGAAACCTTAGTTACACAAGGCATTGGGTACCATGATCCTCAAGTTAGATAGATCCTCTCTAAGATTCAGCAAGAACCATCAGCGTCCCCAGCTAAGCTCTACTGTTGAACATATGTCCTCTGTCTGGTATGACATAAAGAATGCCCAAGCAGTTCACTAAATTGATCTTGAGATTGATTCATAGAATAAAAATTAGATACTAGTAATGATAGAGAGTGGTCTAACAAGGGAAACTGTGAAATTATTTGGCATCTTACCTATGGCATTGTGATTGGTTTCACAGGTCGTGTTAATTCTACCATCAAATCCACCTGTTGAACAAACTGCATCTCCTTCACCAGTTAAAGAAGGTTTGATGCCACCAACATATCAAAAGGAAAAAGTTCATGAAATCTTCCCCAGAACCAACTCGTGTCTCTGATTCTTTACCAGGATGTCAGCCACTGTACAGATGAATCATGCATTTAATGGTCAATGGTCCTTGAATGGTCTCAGCCATCTTAAAGGCATTAAGTTGGTGAAACTTTGTCAACAGAGAAGCAAAAAGAAATTAGAAAAATGAGGCCCTCATTCACATTAGCTATTTCTATGTCCTCATGCTCCTTCCATTGGTTTACCTGTTTAACTTTTTTTCTCAATTCATTTTTGAGGACTCAAGTTTGTTTCTCTGCCAAGATGGCAAATATGACTCTTCCCTCTCCTTTACCATCACCTTCTTTCTTTGTCCCTTAAAAATCACCATGGAACAACATTCAGTCCTTGTATGTGCAAAGGCCACTATGTAAAAGTACACATGCACTGGATTCTTTCCTTTCCCTCTATTTGGCAAGTGTCTCTTAAATTAGCAAACACTGCTATATATAGCTGCACCATGTATAGTATTTACTTAATGTTCATTAAATGTATTTGCTTTGTTTACTAGTGAGTAAAGAATCAATTAGATACAATTAGACACAGAACATTTCTGAGCTACCTGCTTCTCATTCAGATGTAATATTGGTAGAAAAAGGCTAAGACGTTACATCAAGAAATGTAGTAGTGTGTTGGACACAGTAGCACACACCTCTTATCCCAACACTCAAGAGGCTGAGGCAGGAGGACTGCAGTGAGTTCAGGGTCAACTTGAGCTACACAGTGACCCTGACTGACAAAAAAAGAAAATATAGTGATATGTTGAAAACATGCTTTTGAAATAATCAATTTGGGATTTCATTTTGAAATGCTGTGTCTCTTATTTGTTACCTGTGCTATGCAACCAAGGGGTTGTGAAACAATTTCTTTGTGCTTCATATTCCCCTTCAATAAAAGAAAATCATCTTGTTCACAGACTTGAATTATAAGTGGTTTTATAATATAGATAAACAACCAGTACTGCAACTGGCCTATATCAAGTCTCAAAGTTTTAATTTATACATATACATAAACATATGTTCATATATATTATTGTAGCATTCATATTTTGCCATTTTTCTTCTGTGAGTTAATTACTCATAATCTTTGTTTATTTACCTTTTTAGACATTTTCATATTAGTATCATCAACCTATCATCTATGTCCAATGATACAATCACACTTTTCCATCTGTTTTTATATATTTTCATTATTTGTTAGTGGCCTTGTAACCTAAAGAAGACCAAGTATATAAATGATGTATTTCCAATGAATCCCCCCATTTTATTTAACTCAACAGGAAAGACTGTCTCTCCCTTTCCTTTTTACTGTAAAGCTGGAACTGTGATATGTAAACATGATGCTAATAGGAGCAGCTGTGTTACTCTCATGACAGACAAATGCTCATGGAGGATAGCAGAACTGAGAGAGCCCAAATGAAAGCTCTGACCCAAATGATACTCCTCAAGTCTCTGGATCAAAGCAAAAGTGGAATGGGGTTGGCTGTGGGGTTTTAAATGTATGGAGAAATGAACACACCTATTTATGAGTCTGACAATTGGGTAAAACCTTCCAAACGTGTCTCTTCTCATTGAGAATAAAAGTCAAACCTGCCGGTAACATCTGCAAGTTCTTATATCACCTGTGATTTCTCTCCACCTTGGATTTTGTAAAGCATCTTGCACTCACATTTCCTGCTATGTTGTTTGGAGTTAAAATGGCCAGAGGATGACTTGGTTTGTGAGAATTATTGCACATCTACATATTATATTACTAATTATTGCACAATCTAAATATTTTAAGGGTAGCACATTTTCAGTTGTTCATAAGTGCATATAAATGCTCTGGGTTATTAGAGAGAGAGAGGAACATTTCAAATTTCGGAGAAGGCTATCTGCATGCATTTCAAGTCATGTTATTTCTAACTTATTCATGGTGAGTTAATTCAGAGATGAGTATATCGCTACCATGACCAACTGCCTTCCAAAATGCCTGCCTCTGAGCACCTGAGTCTTGTGGCACATTGTAAATCTAAGCCATAAACACATGTATTCATATAAAATATGATAGTATAATATATGTGATATAAAATGTGATTTTCAAATTGTTATTTCTGGCTTTCAGAAATACAGTTAATTTTAATATAATAAACCTCTATTTTAGACCTCACTAGAAAAACTCATTCTAGTGGGTTTCATTTAGGTTTTAATCTGGTACGATATTTCTTTAGCTTGAAGAATTCCCTCTAGTATTCATTTTCTCAGATGATGGTGGTTGCCTGCATACATCTTTATTTTTACCTTGATCTGTGGTGGACATCGTCATAGGCTATGAAAGGCTACATTTTTGATCTTCTAGTATTGTAATGATTCTGTTGATTATCTTTTGGTTTACATAATTTCTGATAGAGAGGTTACAATTATCATTGATTTTGTTCTTCCTAGATAATGTCTCTTTTTGCCCTGCTTTTAACATTTTCTCTTATAATTTATTTTAGTCACTTAGTGATCACCTGCCATGATGTAGTTTACTTTTTATTTATTTAGCATGAGGTTAGTAGAGCTGCTCTGATGTATCAGTTTATACCTTTTATCAAATTAGAAGTTTCAATCATTTATTCCAATAGTATTAATTCACCCTCTTGGACTCAGAGTCCACATTCTCAACTCTTTTATATCATACTATGGACATCTTAATAGTCTTTCACACATTTTCCCCTCTCAACTCAGAAGAGTTGGGTTTCAGTTTTGAAGGATGCCAATAAACAGATATTGGAGGGTTTTCCATATTTAAAATTTATTTAAAGATACAAACACGTAAGATCTAAGTAAATCAATACTTACTTGATAATTTAAAATTGTGAAACATAATGTTAAGGTAAAACTATTGAAACTATTATTGTACACTGACTTTTTAAAGGCACACAGTTTAGGTTTTATAAGAACTAACTCACAAAAGGCAACAGCATATTTCAGGTGTTATTTTATATTTAAATTGAATTGTCATATTTAACAAATTGTTAAATCTAGACAGTTTTGTGGGTTGTTTTGTTGTTTTCTGGTACTGGGGATCAAACTCTTACGACCTTGCAGTTGCCAGGCAGGCACTTACACCACTGAACTAAATCCTTGGCCATTAGCTAGACAGTTTTAACCTAAGCTCAAAGTATTTTTGCTTTCACACTATATAAGTAATAGAACACACAATGAGATGAACCCATACAAATTTCAGAGAAAAGAGTTAAAATTTTGAAAGAAAGAAAACACATTCTTTGGCTAGGATTTTGAGTTTTCAGTATGGTAACCATGGAAAAGATATTTGATGAGACTGTCTTTATAGTGCCCAGTGGGCACAGAATATCAAACACAAGCAGAAACAATTTGAGATGTGGAGTGTAAAAGCTGGCAGTACCTTTTCTTTCCTATTTGAACTTCTATAAAGTTAGCAATCTGTCTTGAAGTGGCTGAGATTTGTTAGGGTCACTTCTCTGTGAGTCCTAGGAACTTAACTGCTTTTGAGCAACTGTGTGTTGATGAAAGCACTGTGTCTTCTGAATTATTGTGTCCAGTAGCTAAACTCATCCAGCCTGCAGAAGTCCTGGAAGTTCTGTGTCATTTTCACTCTGGATATTGCTACTGTTGATCTCCATATAGGATGCTAGGCCCCCCTGTTGAAAGGTCAGATTTTCTTTCCTAACTCCTGCTGTTGGGGACCACAAATTCACAATAGTAATTTTGCACACTTCCCTAAGAGATAGAATGAAGGCTTTGGATTACCGGCACCAGCCATTTGAGATTTCCCATTCACTCTTCATGGAGGGGCCATCCTTTCCCATCCACTGAGACTAAAACTAAAACCACTAAGTCTGAAAAAAACACTCCAGGGCAAGATCCTTCTTGGCATAGAATCATCTCCACCCTCTTGAGTCATCCCAGGATTATACTTGCCAGCTGAGTGACAGACCTCTGAGTCTTCCACCAATTTTGAAACTTCCTCTGGCCCCACCTGTCACTGTGTACACCCAATAAATAGCGGCTGTCTTGGAGTGTCCTGCTCTTGGTCCATCTGGAGACATTGAGTTCCCAGTCTCCTATCATGTATTATTAAATTTGTCTGTTTAGTTTTTCCTCTCACTATACTTTTTACAGGCAATCGGGGCTCTTGCCTGGGCCCCAGATAGCCCACAACACTCCAGAGATGGGATCCCCATATGTTGTCTAAAACTTACTCTTATCTGTTGAACAGGTGCTGTCACTTGGCCAAGAAGGCTGGACTCAGGAGGGGGAGCCACCATGTGATGGGCTCTGGCGCCCCCTGTTGCTATCACCCTGCGCAGACTGGGGCAGTCCTTTGTCCTACTAGAGAGACAAGTTCGTGAACAATATAGGAATCCAAGAAACCAAAGTGATAAATTTGGAATTTAATTAACTGAGCTCAGGACCACTCATATACAGACCCCCTTGGTTCAGCGTCCAAACTAGTGGCCCTGAACTGGAAAGGTAGAGAGAATCACAAAAGATATCCTGTTGGAAACAATTTAGCTTGAATCTTTCATTAATTTTCAGTTGACGCCTGTATCCTGTTTCTTTTGTTGAGCAGGTTAATTTTTATTCTGTGAGTGAAGCTCATTCTGCTTCTCATGGGATTTGTACCCTGAGTAATTTTCTATTTTTCTAAGTCAAATACAGGGCACTAGTTAAATGCAAGGCTCAAGATAGCGTCAGTTATGCCAAGCCACAACACTAGGAGCTCCATGCTTTAGTACATGATGTAAATTTCTATACAATCTACATAGGTCCATAGATTACATATACAAACGTGTGTGTGTGTGTGTGTGTGTGTGTGTGTAATAGTACAGAGAAGAAAATTAGAAAAGGAATCTTTATTTGGGTGGACATGATATCGGATGAAGGAACCCCCAACCTATTAGATGTCTGGTACAAGTTTGTGTTCTCTAAAATTGAAGAATGAATTTAAGAACAATGCGAGTTAGAGAAGAACATATTTATTGAGAGAAAGAAAGCTTCTGTCCAAGAGAGAGACAGAAGGGGTCCTGAGTGGGTTGCTGAGAATCCTGCCATTTCTAGGGACTTTTATAGAGCAACACTATGAAGTGAGGCAGGTCCATAGTGGGAAAAAATCAGAACTTGCACAGCAGGTGGGCATGATGTGGGACAGAACTATGGTCAACCAATAAGATTATGAGTGTAATTGCTCAGTAAAATTGATTAAATTGGTATGAAATGGGAAGGCAAGTCACAGAGCAAGCAGTCCTGAATACAGAATAGAGTCTTTGCTGGTAATGAATTGGATTAAGGGCTCCTTTTGGTTTCTCCAAGGTGATCCTCACCTAGTTAGAATATCAATCCCTGATGTTGATACTTAGGGTGTGATTGTATTTGTTTTGCCTTTGTCTTGAAATCTGGCCCAAAGCAGAGATGTCTGTCTCCTCCAAGGTTGCAAGATATCTTGTCTTCTTCACAGGCTGTGATGAGGGCCTAGCCCTGTCTGATTACCTATAATATTTCTATCTAACTCAGCTGCCTATAATGGGCAGATTTAACTGGTTTAATAGCCAAATTTCCTGGGAGGAAACTTAGTGTTCTCATCCCTTTAGGGGCCAACTTCCCTCTCTGTGGGGCTCAGGCAAAGCTGCACCCACAACTCAATGGATTCTCTGACAGAGACTAGGACCCAGAGCATGACGGGAAGTGACAGCAGGTCCCTGGAGAAGGGGAAGGGGCAGAATGAATCAAGGGATGGAGGGAGGAAACATCTCGCCCTTCAACACAAATTTCTTAGCAAATCTGTTCTCTTCCTCTGGCCCTTACAACAAGAATTCTATTTCACAATCTCTGTGCTTCTGGCTCTGAGAAATAAGGCAGACTTCTAAATGGTGCTTCTTATCTCACCTTGCCCAGAACAGTCAGCCTGTGGAGTGATAACAGGACACTTCCATGCTTGGAGGCCCAGGTCCAGGTCCACAATGGCTCAAGTCCACACTAGCAGGCCCCAGGAATGGATGAAAGTAGCAGGGTAGTGGCTGTGCAGCAGCAAATTGGTCCACTTCCCTTGGCTGACAGACCAAAGGCAGCTTCCAAGGGTGCCCAGGTCAGGGTCAAAGGCCTTGGGGACTCTTGTCCTCATGGAAGTATCCCAACAGTGTCCATGGAATCTGTTCAAATGCAACTGGGCCTTCCAAACTGCATTTCCTCCAGGCTCCTTGCTTTCCTGGAAGAGCTCCAGGTTTTCTAAAGATGCAGTCAACTGTCACAGGAAAAAGGTGGTAGAGAAGGAGCAGAGCTCTGGAATAGGCACAAGTAGCCAGTGTATGTCTTGAATCTACCCATTTCCTAGGGAAATGGAAAAAAGAAAAAAAATACATGTGCACAACAAAATTGAAAAAAGAAGTGTATCTTCTATGTTCTATTTTTATGTCTATTTGCTATATATAATTGAATGTTCCTTAAAAATTATGCCTTGTCAGTATCACTGTTACTAGCAATGCCATCATTAGCAGTTATCCACTGGCCTTCTCTGAATGTTTTTATGTTATCTTTGTAACAATACTACAATGTCATTGCTCCTTTGCTTAACATTGGAGGGATCTAAGGCTCCAAGAACACAGATTCTGATAGTAACAAGGAGCTAGTGAGTATTGGGGTGGAAATTTTTACACAACAGCATGACCTTCATCATTCGTTGTTCCAATTCATGGTGCTTCTAAGATTTGCTTACACAGGAAGTGCAGGAACATTGCACAGATATGTAGTCTATTGCATGTCATACCCTGTGCAGCTGTAAACACTCCACTAGAGAAGAGAGGAGCTCCCTTCCTAGGATTGTCTGAGAACACAGAGCCAGCGACAGTCTCCTCAGGTTTCTAGGAGCTCAGCTGCCAGCATGTTGAACCACAGGCACAGGTAGGCAATGCTGAGAACCATTCCTCAGTTCACCACCCTCTTGCCACCATCCCAAGAAGTAGTAGCTTAAAGCTCCTTGGGTGCATTTGAGGGATGGGAGACCATTTTGACCAGTTGCAGTAACCAAAGGAGAGAAGTATCTCATTCTGACTCTGTCTGCTGTTTCTTAACTGCTTGATCTCAGCAAGTCGCTTATTCTGTGTTTAATGGGAGCAGAGCTCTTGTCTCTTGATGTGTTTTCAAATCATCGGCTAACTGGCCAGTGCTGGGCTTAGAATGGTACAGAAGGAAATCCAAGCTGCACTCAGTATCTAACTCCACAGACAGCTCAGTCTTTATGATCATCTAGTGGAGGGTCCTGGCCTTGAAGCTGGGTGTTAAGATTCTAAGGATTCTTCTCGTGCCACTACAGACCCCTTGTTGTGGTTTGTGTCTGGATGTTGCCCCAAAGCCCCATACTATTATGGGGGCAGGTTTTTCAGAAGTGGTTGAATCTAAAGTTTGTAATTGCTTTATTGTCTAGTGCTGGGATTGGGGGAGTGAATGCTACACTTGCCCTAGGGTGGGTAGGCTGTATACAGCATAAGGGAGAAAAAGAGACTTGCTCCTCTACTTTTGCTCCTGTTGCTTTTGCTATCTTCAATTACTATGAAATGTTGCCCCTCAGCCATACCACCCTGCCATGGAGCCAGCTGATTATTGATTAAAACCTGTATAAGCTATGAGCTAAATAAACCCTTCCCTCTATGACTTTGGGTGTCTGATATGTTGTCCCAGCAATGAGAGAAAAGTATCTGAGATAGAATTTGGTACCATGGGTACGGTCAGTTCTGGGACTATATCTGACCATATATAGTTTAAGAGCCTTTGGGAATGGCTTATAGGAAGATACCGGAAATGTTCAGCAATGTAACCTAGAAGAGTAGAGTTGTAACACCATAAACTTTTCTGAATGGGAGAGTCTGGTCAGAGCTCAGAATACCAGAACTCTGATAGAAATCCCACAGGTAAATGTCAGATTTGGGAGATTGCTGCTTGGTAGAAGGACTGCATTGGCTGTTGGAGCCCAGCTGATGTGTGGTATGGCTTGGCAAAAACTTTGTCTGCATTTTGCTCATGTACAGAGATTTTGCCTGAGAGTAAGATTAAGGATGGTGGATTAACTGATCTTGTAGAAGTTTCAAGACAGTCAAATGTTGAGGTGTTGGCATGGTTATTTTGGGGAGATTTTAGCCAGATTTATGGTAAGAATCAAGAGTAAAGAACACAGTAGAATGACTTAAAACATTGTGAATGTTGCCAGGATGAAAGCTTCAGGAATGCTGTGGATTGCAAAGATAGAACCGAGGTGATCTCCATTGCTGAGAAAGAATAAAAGAATTTTTAAATGGCCTGAAGGCACAGAAAAAGTACCAAGTATACACACTTTGCAATCTTAAAACTGCAAAAGTGAAAGACTTTGCTTTGAGAAAAAAGCCAAACAACACCAGGTTCCAGAATGGCAGCAGCATAGAGAATTTCTTCCTCAGAACCAGATTCAGTGTATTCAGAGATCCAGGCACTCAATGCCCCTATCCAAGAGAGAAATAAAACCTAGCTCCTGCTCCAACTGATAGAAGACTTGTGCATCATCCTCATTGTGCTGGTATGAGGTGCATACAGAATGCAAGAGTTTAGTTCAGTGTGTGGAGATAGGCATGGGTCTATTTTCAGTCTTCGGCATGTGGAAAGCCAATTTTTCCAACACTATGTATTAAAGAGGCTATCTTTTTTCCATTGAACACATTTAGCCCCTTTGTCGAATATAAGTTGGCTGAGTGTCTTTGTAGAAGTCTTTGTATCTTCTAATCTGTTCCATTGATCCTCAGGTCTATTAGTTTGCCAGTATCATGCAGATTTTATCACTGTAGCTTTGTAGTATACTTTCAAATCAGGGATTGAGGTGTCTCTTGTCTCGCATTTGTTGCTCAGACTAAACTAAAATCAAAATGGATCAAGGATCTAAATATTAAAGCAGAAACACTAAATCCTGGAAGACAAAGTAGGTAAAAACATTGCAGACATAGGGGTAGGGAGAGAATTCATGAATAAAATGCAAACTGAACAGGAAATAATTCAAAGACTCAACAACTGGGATCTCAAATTACTAAAAAGTTTTTGCACTTCAAAAGAAATCACCAACAAAGTGAAAAGAAAAGCCATAGAATGGGAAAAAATCTTAGTCAACAATCCCTCAGACAAATGACTTATATACAAATCATATAAAAAACTGAAAAAAATCAAGCCCACCAAATTCAAGGACCCTCTCCAAAAATGGGCATTGGAGATGAACACACAGTTCTCAAATGAAGATATACAAATGGCAAATACATACATGAAGAAATGCTCACCATCACTGGTCATTCGAGAAATGAAAATTAAAACAGCATTGAGATTTCATCTCATCCCAGAAAGAATGGTTGCCATCAAGAAAGCAACTGATAACAAATGTTGGCAAGGATGCAAGGAAAAAGGATCACTCCTCCACTGTTGATGGGAGTGCAGGCTGGTGCAACCACTGTGGAAATCAGTATGCATATTCCTCAAAAAACTAGGATTGGAAATTCCATTCAATCCACCTATTCCCCTCCTGGGTATTTTCCCAGAAAAATTGAAAACTTCAGGTCATAGATATAGATATAGATATAGATATAGATATAGATATAGATAGATATATAGATAGATATAGATATATATATAGATATATATAGATATATAGATATATAGAGATATATATAGATATATATAGATATATAGATATATAGATATATATAGATATATATGCATCTATTTGTAGCAGCACAATTTGTAATAGCTAAATCTTGGAAACAACCAAAATTCCCATCAACGGCAGAGTGGATGAAAAAAATGTCATCTTTTTATACAGTGGAATACTACTCAGACATAAAAATGATGATCTTGTGGCATTTATAGGTAAATGGAGCCAACTTGAAAATATCCTCATTAGTGAAATAAACAGGACTCACATGAGTAAATATGACATTATCTCTCTAGTGTAAAAAATAACAAAAACTTACCCAATACTGGGATCCAAAGATTATAATAGATATTGTGAAAGTGAAAGGGAAGGAAAGTGCTCTAAAGAGTATAATGAAATGTATAGTGTGTAAGATAGTTGATCATATTACTAAATTTCTGGTGGAACACTGAGCAGAAGGATTTGCACTGTCCATGTTTGAATGTCTAGTCACTATTTATGCTTTGATTTTGTAAATTTGGCAACTATTTTTGGAGACAACAATGAGTAATATATCAGCGAGTGATTCTACGATGAGAATTTTTTATCCCTTTGAATGCCTTGAACTCAGTATTGTTCTACCCTTTTCTGCTTTTCTATTCTCTTTAATTTTCTTTCATTTCTTTGAAAAAAGAAAAAAAAGAAAGATCAGAATGCAAGAGTTGTAGGGCCAAGAAGGCTTCCACCCAGATTTCAGAAGGCCTACAGAGTCATGCAGTGTGCCCCTGAGAGGGCAATGTGTGAAGCTGTTAATGTGAAAACAAAAGTGCAGTGGAGACCTCAGAAGTTTAGAGAAGTTAAGAATGTGGATTAGCTAAACAAAACTGTAAGGAGAGAGCAGAGCAGACCCAACAGAAAAGCCATGGGAGCTACACACTAACAGGAAGGGTTATATGGGAGGTGCTGTAGGGGAAGAGCCACCCAAACCATTTGGAGCTCACATCTTGCCACACATTGCCTCCAATACTGTGCATGGAAATATAGGACTTCATGTTTTATCATGCTGGATTTTGGTCCTATTCCTTTATATCCTTCTGTTTGTAACTGTTGAAATGGAAATGTCTATCTTGTGCCATTGAATGTTGGAAGCATGTAAGTTTTTTCATTTGTATAGGGGCTCACAGCTAATTGTTTATCTTAGATGTTAGAGGAGACTTGGGACTTGGACTTTTCAGTAATGCTGAAACTGTTAGGACTTTAGCAATTTTCAGAGACAAAAAAAATGCATTTTGTATAAAGGAATCTACATGAGTCTTTGTGGGGTAGGGGCAGAATGTTATGGTTTGTGTCTCTATGTCCCCCAAAGCCACCTGTGGTCATGGAAGGCAGGCTTTTCAGAGGTGGGTGAATCTAGTTTGTGACTGGTTTACTGCCTACTTCCAGGATTGGGAGTGTGTGTGCTATATCCTCCCTAGGGTGGGTAGCATATATATAATATAAGGGTGGAAAAGAGGCTTGCTTCTTTCCTTTTTCTCCTGTTGCTTTTGCTATCTTCCACTATCATGACTGTTACCCCTCAACCACACCACCTTGACATGGAGCCAATTGGCTGTGGGTTAAAATCTCCACAAACTACATTAAATAAATCCTTTCCTCTTTAACTTTGGGTATTCAGTATTTTTCCCCAGCAATGAGAGAAAAGTAACTTAAACATACTTATTTCTCCAGACTGAATAAATTCAGACACAATCTCCACTGGCAAATGGGAAAGAAGGAAGAGGCCACTTGACCTACAGAATTATGCTAGAGTTCCAACTCAAGGAGACTTGGAGCCCAGTTGTGGGAAAATTTATGAATAATAATCATATTTTTAAAGTATTTCTTCAAAATTGACTCCATGCTATGTGTACATGAAAATTGTATTATTTCCCTTGACACTTAAAATCTTTATTCTGAATTTCCTTAAGAGTTACATGGCTGTAATAATCAAGGAACCAGCATTCAGAGTTGTATGTAGAATTAAAAAGCACTGTAGGAAAATGTCCAGTAAAAATCATTACAAAAATATACAGGATCAATGCTAATAAATGTTATGATTGGAATAGTAAATAAGCAGATTTAACCTGACCAGTACAGAATCTATATAGAAAAAAATTTGAAGAATAGATGTTTAATCCTGTTATGATTGATGGCATCATTTGAGGATAAAATTCACTAAATATAGGGCAATGCCTTTGTAGGTAGAAGTAGGAGAAAGGGAGATGGCTACATATTGAAAGGTTTCTATGATAGGGCCAGGGATTTAGCTCAGTGGCTCAAGTGCTTGCCTGGTAAGCAAAGGTCATGAATTTGATCCCTAGTACCAAGAAAAAAAAGAAAAAGAAAGAAATATTTCTATGATCATTTACTTATAAAATTGAAACTTCTGAAGGTTCATGCTGCTGCTGTGCTGTGATATGTACATTATCTATAATCAGTAGACTGTGTCAGATATTATGGGAAAAATCCATAAACCCAGTGTTTTATGGTTTTCACTCTGCAATCTATCCATGTCTTTCCCTGCATGTTCAGTTACATCTGGACAAAGAGGCAGATGCCCAGCTACAGTTTGAGGAGCCGTAACTGGGGAGCCCTAATCCTTTTAAAGACTTGAATTTCATTTGTTTTCCATAGCAAACACAGCATCGTGTCATCACAAACCCTGACCAAGGAGACTTGAGGCGGAAGTCATATCAAATAGCAGCATCCTACCCAAGACAGAAAGCACAAAACCCACCCTGCCTGCCTATTCTCATCAAATCTATCATTTCCTCACACACACACAAAAAATAGTCTGTGGCAACCTACTTTGGTCTTCCCTTAGCTGCAGCAAAGGGACTTTGAATGAATGGCTTTTGACAGAGCTTCTGTACTATTGACAGTAATGACATCTTGTGGTGGTAACAAGGAGGAATTTTTCTTCCCATATAAAGAGTAAGGGCAACTCCCACCATTGATTTTCTAGAGTGCAAGGACAGGAATGCACCCTTGCAAATTCTGTCCTCAGCAGGTCTTCCATGTGTCCTCAGTGATGGGGGAAATCTGTAACTTTAAAAAAAATTTATGTCTTCTTATGGCTTATATCTAGATGTTGACCCAAAGCCTCATGCACCAATAGGTGGGGCTTTGGGGGGCTGGTTGGATCTAGGGTGAATGGATATGGATTACAGGTGTGTGGTACCAAATTAGTCCACTCATTAGTCTGTCATAGTTCTCAGTGTGAATAAAGGGAAGACCTCCCCGTGCGTACCAAAAGGTTTGTAGGCTGGATGGGATAAAAAGGAAAAGGAGGCTTTATGATGCTGCTGCTGTCTGCCTGCCTGCCATGGACTATTTCTTCTGTGTCATGTCCTTTTACCATGCCACTCTGCCTTAGAGCCAGATGATTATGGACTGAAACCTCTACAAACTGTAAGCCAAAATAAAACTTTCTTCATTCATTTGTGGATGTCAGGTATTTTGCTTCAGAATTGATGAAATTACTAAGACACATACGCAAAAAATATCATAAAACCCATAACCACTAGAGAACTGTAAGACAATTGTCATATCAAATAAAATGGTTTCTAAGATAAGAAATATTATTAGAGAAACAGGGAAATTTTGTAATAACAAAAAGGTCAATACTGCAAAGAAAAAAAGTGTAAATTTTTGAGCACTTACTAGCAGTACCTCAAAGATACAGAGATTTTGTTATTGATGGGAATTTAAGTAAAAGAATGAAGAGAATGCACAAACACTCTATGAATAAATATAACTAGAGAACTTCATGAAACTGCGAAAAGATCTGTATTTCACAGCGTGAAGATTGTTATCTCCTGATAATCTCTTGCAGTCTGGAGTAACATTCCTGCCACTCAGGAGGGTGACTCCGAATGAGACAGGTTCATGTGAGGTTGTAAAATAAAGGTGACTGGCACCTCAAAATTCATCCAGCTTGAGTAGACATCAAGGTAAGCACTGCTCACTTGTTGTTTAAGTGGGAGAACTTGGGAAAGATTCTGTATCTGAGTCCGGGATGAAGCTGTGCAAGATCCTATGTTGGGAGCAGATTCCAGCTGGAGCATGGAGACCTGGCTGAGACAGATCCTTCTCCATCCAGGCAGGGTTCTGTGCCTATGTTTTCTCACAGTTATTTGTTAGTCCCAGTGTATGCACAGACAATAATGGAACAGATTCTTCCTTACCTGCTTCCCAGGCTCAGCACACTTACATTTTTTTCCATGTTGCCTCAATGTTACTTTATCCTTATTATTAGATACTTATAATAAATAAGTCTTTGTTAGTAGAGTTGAAGCCCAGCCTGGACTCTTCATCCACTTTTCACCCTTTTTGAGTCAAAGGCAATCATTATTTTCAGTTTGATAAATCCTCTTCCTACCCATCTAAAGATGTTTACCATGTCTATGTTTTCTTATGCATATTTTGTTTTATGGTAGAGTTAAAAGATTTTTTAAAATAACATTATTTTCTTCACCAGAAGCATGACATGGACTTAAATCTCCTTTTCATAGCGCAGAGGAGATAATATATAATAATTCCAAAAGAATCAAGAAATTTTTAGATGAATATATGTCACTATAAAACTCACCTTTTGAATGTAATGTATAACTGACCCATGAAATGTTAATTACATTTTTAGAATGACAGTGATAAGTTTAAACTTTTTTAAACATCTTAATTGATTTAATAAGTAAAGCTACTACTTCTTACATTTATATTATTTTTTCTCTTTTATTTGTTTCATTTTAAAATCTTTTTATCAGTATGTTTTTGCAGTACTTAATATTTGACATACTTTAAGCCTTAGGAGATTTCCAGTAAGGGTGTTGTGATGCTCAGCTTTACTGTCATCTCAGGTGACTTGGGAGCCTCTTGGGGGATGAGTAAACATACTTCTGAGTGGGTGAAGGCCATGGAAGCACAGCTTCAGTGTCTATATCTGATCTCTGGCCTCTTCCTTACTGTGCTGTTCCCCTCCTCTGTTTCCCAGCTGCCAGGACCTAGGCAGCTCTGCCATCAAAATGGTCCTTCCACCATGAAGTTCCTACTTGTGGTGAGGGGAGGAATGTACCATGGACTGAATTCTCTGAAACCATGAACCAAATAAACTTTGCTTTAAAACTGTGGGTGTCAGGTGTTTTGTCCAGTAGTGGGAATGTAATACAGGTATAATTACCTGGTAAATTCAAGACTTTCCATGAAATATAGATAGCTAAAACTCTTGCTGTTTGGGGTAGAATGTGTAGTGCAAAGCATAATAAGGCCTTGACATTTTGATCCAATAGTATTACATATGGAAATTTATAAATACAAACAATAAAAGAATATTTATTTATAATTTAAAATTCCAGTCTGAAATATGATATTGAGAATAGTTAACAAATTATTTTATCCTTTATGGTAAATATTGCACAAGTATAAGATGATAAGTAAGAAAAGACATAAAAAGGGTTTAATATCCAATACTAAAATGTTTAATATATGGTAATAAATATAAAGATCTTAGATATGTCTACATTTAAACCATAATTAAACTCTGTGAAACCATTTATGTATATCAATGAATACTAGAGTGGAAAAAATCAAATGATATTGATTCTTATATCCATGGAATCTTAGGTGAATTTGTTCACTATTTTTCAAAGTCATTAAAACTTTATAAGACAAATACCTATTAAATGTATAAAAGTGTAGCTTTCTAAGAAAACAAACAAGCATGAAGGATAAATCAATTGAATAGGTTTTACTCTATTCTGTTCTAAAAATTGATCACACTGAAATTCTAGACAATGATACATAAAAGTAGCAGGAAAGCTTAAATTGCTCTCATTGTGAGGAGAAAGGAAATAAACTAGAAATGTGACATTTCTGATTCTTTATCAAATAGTTTTGCTGAGTTATCACAATATCACTATGTCACAAAGTCCCCTTGAGTTGAGATAAGCAGTGCTACCCTGAATTGCAGCCAAAGAATGTGAAACTAAGAGAACATGTGTCCTTACAGAGGAAGTGTGGAGGACAAGAGATTTATAGCTGGGTTCGCCTGACTTTAGGTCTGTGTGATTATGACTCAATCCACTGCCTTCTTCAAGCATGGGAAAGCTGTAAGGATGTGTCTCCTTCACACCAGTGGACAACCAGAGCTCTTGGCTATGGGAATGAGCCAATCGCAGCCCTAGAATGACTTTACCTGACTATTCCTGGCTTGCTGGGCTCCAGAATTCCACATTCCATCAAGTACACTCTGCAAGACTTTAGATTCCACCCCTCTGGTTCTTAAGTACAGTTTCCTATTCTCTCTTCCTGGCAATCCTGAGAACTCTGTTACCCAGTTTTACATAGTATGCATTTTGTCAGTGCCTCCTGCTCCTCCTGTTGAATATAATCCTTTGCATAACAAGAGGTACAGCTGCTGTTTTCTTTGAAGTGCCTCTCCCTATGCAGCCTGCATCTTGCAAGTAGGTAGGAGTGAAACTTAACTAAAAAATGTTTTCCTATATAAGGCATTTCACAGAATGAGCAGCGTTGTGGGAAGCAGTGGAGTCACTGAAGACATCCCACCAGGGAAGACACAAAGCACACAGAAAGGACACACAGACCCTTGTAGTTCCTCTCAATGTGCACATGGCAAGCTGCACAATTTCATTCAGAACCATCTACAGTTCCTGGGCGTAAGTGATTTTTAGTCCTCTAAAGAATTGGAAGTGACTACAGAAAATTAAATATTATATCCCCATGAGGCACTGTCCAGTCATAGGGTCAGGGAAACTGACACAAATGTACTCAGTTTCACAACCCTAAGTATTTTTACCAGGGGACACTAAGGTGGAAAAGATGCAATGTGATCTTGGGATTCGAGGAAGTAATGCAATGTCTCTACTTTAATCCTCATATTTACTTTTCCTTCATGCAGGCAATTCAAATAATGATTGGCCTGAAATGTTTGCTCCTGGGGGTAATGGAGGCTATTTTCTCCTTGGCCCCCATCTTCCAGAGCATTTTATTCAGCTTTTACATGGGCTTTCCATTTTGGGCTTCAATGTCTGTGAGTATGTCTGTTTGAATGACCTTGGAAATTAGCAGAAATAAAAATATTCAATTTGATGACCCACTTTTGGTAATGAATAGCTAAGTCTCTTTTTTATTGGAGGTATTTTTCCAAGTACTAAGGTAATTCATAAGAGGAAAGGAGACATAAAATAGTATCCCAGAACTGCTGCAGAAGGTGGCAAGAACAATAGGATAAGTGTGTCCAAACTGAGGAGTACTTTGAGTGAGATTAATGGCTAAGTGTCTTTTACTGTAATAATTTTTAATTTAAACATTCATTACATCTTTGATCACACCTCTTATACAGAGAAGACTCACTGTTCCCATCCAGCTTTATTATAGAACATGGCATATCCCCAGAGTCCTTGTCCCACCTCTTTCCTCCTGAACATTCTTCTCGCCATACTACCATATTTTTTTAACATTGTTTTAAATTTGAGCTGCCACAAAAGGTATTTCTTTTACATTTATGAGTTAACATTTCCACCTACATTTCCACTTCTCATGCTTCCACACATCTGTTCTAGCAATGATTCCATGTCTTTCTAGCAACCTGAGAAAAACCAAAACAGACGCATGTACAGTATTCAGTCCAAATCAATGAGTTATCTTTTTAAAATGTTCTTTTATAATATGCATATTGACTTGGAATGTGTAGGGCTTTGATGAGGCCATCAGGGTTATAGTGGCTATTACAGGTGGAAAAGATCTCTGTCTCAGTGCTGTCTTTCCTGTCTTATAAACAGTTCATTATTTCTGGAGCTTAGACAATCTCATCTGCAAAAACACATACAAAATATCTGGTGAGTACTGTTTTCCCTTTTATTCATTTAATGAGCATAAGACATTCGACTCTTAATCTCTACACATAGCTAAAGTGAAAAAAATTGAATATTCCAGTGTGTTTAATGGACTGTTACAACTTTTACTTCAAGGATATTTATAAATCCTTTTGTTTGGTTTTTTACAATGGGCATTCATGTTTCAAAATCTAGAAAACTTTAAAGAAAGTCTCCCAACAAAAAATAAAAGAACCTTTGCATATAGACCTTTATCACAGGAGTTGAAGGATCATTTTGAAAGTCTAAAGTGAGTGTGTATGTGTGTGTGTGTGTGTGTGTGTGTGTGTGTGTGTGTGTGTGTGTGTATTTTGTGAGCAGGTTTTATGTCTGAAACCTAATTCAGTTCTAATTCAGGCTGGTTATATTAAAAATCATTCCTACCAGTGACACTAAAACAAATAATGTCCCCATCAGGTTAGCACTACCTGTGACATTTCATTTTTGGATAACCAATTATGTAATTCTCTCCAGAGGTCTACAAGATACTGTGCCAGAAAACTTTTTTCTAATAAATTGAACTGAATTGCTTGTGAATTACCCCACTAGTCAACAAAGCCAGATAATACCTCCAGGATGCTACAGCATGTGTGTCTACCTTTGCAGAGTGCATGTTCAAGAATAAAAAAGATTCTGGGTGTTTTTAACCAAGGTGCTAATCTCTTTCAGGTTGGAGTCAATATTGGAGCTAACATCACCAGCACAGTACTTTCAATTATTGGGCTAAGTCTACTATTCTTTAACTTAATGGACCTATTACTATTAGAATGTGTTGACATTTATGAGTGTCCTGTGTCTAAATCTCTAACAACTGTAAGTATTCTGTAGTTGGAAGATATTTTAACCTGTAATGTGTTTTTCCTACAATAATCTCCCTTAAGCAAAGACTAAAGATGTGTTTCTAAATGTTCAAATAGAATATAAAAATATGTTAAAAGATTGTTCAAAACAAGATAAGGGGTTTTTGTACATAATTACAGAATCATGTGCATAAACTTATGTGTATGGTTTTATATATATATATATATATATATATATATATATATATATATATATTCTTTCAAATATCCTTTAATGAACAAGAATTTTTATAATGAAGCACTATCTATAGATCAAAATGCCCAGAAAAGACAAAACTGATCTGGAGCATTAATCAAGAATTTACCTGCTTGTGGATTATTGGTAGAGTTATACAAAATTAGTGAAAGTTATTAAAATTTTCAAATTCAGGAAATGATCTGCGTCCTTTCTCAGTTTACTCATAATAATCTAAGTGTAATGTTGGTGAATACATCCTTTCCATGACTAAAGTTGACTTATCTGAGTCGTATGTGTGTGTGTGTGGGTGTATATGTGTGAATTGCTAGTGTGCTCATAGTGTTTCTTCAATATATGAAGAGAAACAATTAAAAGTAACAAACTCTAGAATGTCAAGAAACTTCCTGGTGGGGCCTGTGTCAGTCAGAACCCCCTTGACCCATAATTCCCTCTGTAGAAGTCTGTTTATGGGTGACCACCACGAGAAGGCTGGTGCCAGATCCATTGCATTGCACTTCGGTGGGCTCTCGGGTGGGCTCTGCACATCTTGGAAGGGAAACACACCCTTCCACTGAGTATCCATTAGCCCTTGACTCTGGGGAGCTAGGATGTGGTCACTTCAGGGTAGAGCTAGATAATGAAACCTCAACACTGAACTTGCTTTCTCTTTGAAAGAGTACCCTGGTCCTCCAAGCGGTGGTGACGTGCTTTCAGCTTGCCATTTGTTTCATCCTCTCTGCATTCACGTACCATGTGGCTGGCCATGAGATTAGCTGTGTGAGTAGCCTTCTTCAGGGGGAAGCAGATAGAGCATTTGAAGTAGTTTACAGAGTCATGTGCATCAAATCTGTGCGTGTTCCTGTGCACTTATGTGTATACTTTCCTATGCTGCCTATGTGTACTCCACCATAGATTCTGCAAAGCCTCATACATGTTGGTCCCCAAGTCCCCATTCTGATATTTCTGTTTTGTTTCCATGTCTCTAAAATAAAAACACAGAAATGTGACTCACTGTGTTCATGGATTTATGTCATTTCATCAATGGAATGGACTTTAGTCCTACTGCTCAAACTTCCCTATGTGCTGGCACAGATCTCTGGATAAATAAATACTTTACAAGTTCACTCAGAACTTTTAAAATATCATTTAGTATTTTATGGTAGTTCATACATGGCTAAAACTTCCCTCTTGTACTTAGGCTGTTGTGAAGGCATTGGCTGAGAATGGTGTTTCACCTTGGCCACTACTGACATTTGGGGGTGGATATTCCTTTGTTATGAGGAGATGGATGCTTGTGAACCTGAGGACCTTTGGAGTATCTCAGCAGCTAGATGACATTTCTTCCTTCCCAGAACCCCTGTTGTAGCAACCAAAATGTTTCCAGATACTCACACAGTGTCTGGGGAGGAAAATTACCACCACTTGAGAACTATTGGGCTGGACAGAGCATTGCAGAGATAAGGTCAGGCCACAAAAGTGAAAAGCGCTGAGGACTTGAGTGAAACAACTGTGGATGGTTATGTGATCCTATTTCCAGGTTTCCATACTAAGCTGCTTCATCAGATCAAATTCTGAAGATCCTTACCAAGACCTGTTAGCTCAAGCTGCACCTTATGAAGACTTAACCATGAGAGATATGCCTCCTGTCATATATGATCCATAAGAAGTGGATATCATCTGGTATCACCCGATGTACCCATGATCCATGATGACAAGCAAAGGAATTTGGGGATAAGAATTTTTTGAGTATATTTATTTTTTCTCTCTTTTTAAACATGATGTCTTCAATTGTTTTTTTAACTCATCATATTTGTCATACATAAAGATCACATTTATCATGGGGAATTTGTGTCTTTACATAATATATCATAATTCTCTTGTCTCATGCCCTACTTCCTTTCCACCTTTCATTTTCTTCTCTTTGCACATCCTTTTTTATTAATGTATTTTATTAATACCTATCTTTAGTACATGATTACATTTATCATGGGGTATCTATAGCCATACAAAACATATTTTAATTCTCTTTTGTCCCCTTTTCCTCCCATCCCTCCCTGCTGATTCCTCTATCTCTTAATCCTTTTCCCAGTTGAAAAAGCTCTAAACATAGATATCCTTTCCATGTCTTTCATTATGTAATTTCACACAAACACACACACACACACACACACACACACAAAGATTTATGCAAATATATACACATGCACAATTAGCATGTGTAAGTCCTTTATTTTAAGGCTGACCAGCCAGTACAAATATTTGCACTCCATACATCAGTGACTTTTTTTTCACATAGGTTACCTATTTCTATTTCTGGTTAATTTTAATTCTTAGCTTAATAGACGAGTTTATTGTGACCCCCCTTTTCCTAGATGTACCTTACATCATAGATGAGAGTTCACTCAAGTTAAGTCTTTAACAGATAGTTTAGTTGAGTATTGGCTGTCCTCGACACTGAATCCAATCCAAGTTCCTTAGTCTGTGAGTGTTCCAGCTCTTTTTTGTTTTTGTCAATATGAACTTGAGAAAATAGAATGGGGTATGAATCATGTATTGAAAAAAGTATAATGTGATATATAACACAAATCTAATGAAACACCATCATTGTCATAATGAAAATGTGAAGATGTAATCACCCTGCCACTCAGTTAGGATGGAAATTGGTCATCCATCACAGGCACTGTGTAAGACATGATCCCTCCCAGGGAGGTTTTAACATGGGGATTTGTGTTCCAGTATTTTTTTTGATAAATAAAGAAAAATATCAATGGAGAAGGAAAAGGGCTAGAAAAAAGTCAGAAGAGAAGGCATATTCTATTGCTATAACAAAATACAATAGACAAGCTGATTTAACCAACAGAAATTTGGTTGGTCTCACAATTCTATAAGAGAGAGAACTGAGATCAAGATGTTGTCATGGTTCATTTTGTTCACAATTTCTCTCCTTGGCTTGGAGAAAATGCAATCAATAAAATCATATTGTTAAATAGTGCCATCAATTTGCAAATGGATTATAATCTGGAATGAAAATTCTGGGAATTATTGTTGTGTAGTATCTCCTCGTAGTCACCTGTTGAAAGGTATTCCCAAGTGATTTTCATCCTTGGAGATGTCTTGCTGCTGTGTGTATGGCAGACCATCCTTCCGTGGGTTTGGAGAAAGTCTTCAGACACAGAATACAGAGTGCCATGAAGTGACAAAGGCTTTGGAGATTGGTGGCCCTGACATTGTTAGCCAAACCATGCTCTTCTTATCTGCTCTTGCCTCTCCTACTAGGTTGTTTTCTTTTTTAAGTGTCCAATATTACTTTTAGGAGACTACAGTAGCAGAATAAAGTACAGTGCCCTCAGCTAGTTTTTCTGAAGCTATAATGAACATTCACCTAATACCCACCAATTTCTTCTTTTGATCTTCCTGTGAAATTCCACTCACCTTCCTCAAGCACGTCTGTTCATCTCAGTCTCTTTCATCTGAAGTTACCCTTTCTTGTTGAGAAGTATGAGGTTCTGCTTGCACAGTCTTATCATGGTTCCCCCAAATATCCACTGATGGTTATTGCCTGTCATGGAACCAACAAGGTATAATCCAGTAAGTCCTGTGAGTACCACACCTGAAGCTCTCTCCTCCATTATTTAAAAACAATGCAACTTCTTCAGGTTGAGGGGGCTCTGCAGAGCCACTTCTTTCATTCCCTTCTCATTCACTGGTTTGAAGATTCCAGACTTAATGTTGTTGCCACTTTTAGAAGAATCTGTATTTTGTTCCACCATAAAGTACCACATTCCTGTCTTGAAGGGGCAATCACTCAAGTTCAGTAATGATAAGTAAATAACTCAGTAATGATACTCAGTAATTAAACTCAGTAATGATAAAGTAAATAACTCAGTAATGATACTCAGTAATTAAACTCAGTAATGATAAAGTAAATAACCCAAATAAAAACTGCACAAAATAACTAAAAACTTTACTAGAAAGTAAAGAAAATTGAAAATGGCAAAGAAGCACATAGGAAGAAGTTCAATTGCAGGAAATATAGTTTTGAGAAAAATTAAAATTATTACTCACAATGACATATCCTTACAATGACTAAAATTTGGTTCTTATTAGTATACATTTGTGATACATAATTACATTCATCTTGGAAAATTGATGCATACCTGTATCACATCTGGATCCATTTTATTTCTCCCTCCTGCCCACCACCTCTTCTTCCTCCTGCTCCAGGTCTTCTTCCTACCCCCACAGAGTCTACCTCCCTATTTCCTACCATCCCTCTTGCATTTTTCTCTTTAAATTATTTATTTCATGGATGGCTCATATTAGAGAAACCAAATGATAGTTTAACTTTCATTATGTTTTATTTCTCTTAGTATTATGGGCTAAAATCCACCAATTTTCCTACAAATGATTTGAATTTATCCTTCTTTATGGCTTAGTAGTACTCTATTGTGTATATATACCAATTTGTTTATTCTTTCATCTGTTGATGCTTCCATAATTTATCTATTGTTAGTTGTGCTGCTTTAAATATGAGCATGTGTGGATCACTATAACATGTTGATTTTTATATTATTTGAGGAAAATATCCAGAAAATGTATAGCTGGGTCAAAGGAAAGTTCTGTTTTTGAAGAAATCTTCACACTGATTTACTGATATACAGTGCGGCTGTCCTAGTCCATACTCTCACCAGCAGTGTAGGATGCTTCTTTCTTTCCCCACAAATTTGCTAGCATTTGTTGCTCTTTAAGTCCATGAGAGTCAATAGAATGGTTAAATTTTTCAAAAAAACCTATCACAACCAACACTGGCATGAATGTGGAGAACAAGAACTCTCATCAGTAGCTGTTGGGAATGTGGAATAGTACAACACTTTGGAAAACACATTGGTATGTAACCATACCTATAACTGAGCCACTGAGCTTCCTGGCATTTACCCCAAGGAAATGTAGGTATGTGTTCATTTGAAAACTACATACCAAGGTTCACATAAGTGTCATTTGAAACCCACGACTGGAGACATGAAAATGCCCACTGACAACTAAATAAACAAATGGTGGTGCACCCATATTATGGAATACTGCCACTGATCAATAAAAAGTAAGGAACTACTTCTATACATTGACAGATGGACAAACCTAAAAGCAATCCCATTGAGTGGGAAAAGACAGGCAATACAGAGTACATGCTACATAATTTCATCTATCAAATATTTGAAAATAGTAAAGCAATCCATAATGACAGAAAACAGACCAGTGCGGTCCTGGGAGATGAAGAAATGGAAAGGATGGGGTACTTTAAGTGAAAGGTGGCAGTGGTCATTACTAAGGCTATGAAAATGGCTCAAGCTTTGCAGAGAAATTGAAACTTCATTGCAATGACAGCCTTAAAATATCTGTATGTTATTTTATGTCAAGTATACCTCAGTAAAGATGGTTCTGTTGATTTTTAAAAACCAGCGTTCACAGGACAGAGGTAGAGATTTCATCACAGCTTCATTTCTCTGAATTCATCTTCATGCCTGAGGACAAGACTTATTTGGCAAATACTGAGGCAAGAGGGAGGAGAGTCTCTACTCTAAGGCTTTCCTGACTTGATGTGGGTATTTGTAAGCATGGGATTGCCTCTTTTGGGATGAGAACTAGAAATAAATTTGATTCTCTCAGCTCTGCAATGCATAGATGCTACACATTATTTTATGCCTTATATATTCTTCTGTAAAGATGAAGTGCCCCACACAGTTTTTCTGTGAAGACTTAATCTGATGGTTGACACCAGATGAGTATATGAGATTATTTGTATCTCATAAGCAAGTCATACCATTTCCCACTTAAGGGCTATTTCACAACCAAGGGGCTTGTTTTGAGATACTGTCTATCTTCTAATATCTTTGTGTCACTGATCAGCCATGGTTGACTAGAGAAACATATACAACACAAAATACACAATTGTATAAGAAATTACGAGATTGGCTTATAATAGTACAGAGTCAGATGAGGAAGTGTGCAGAGGATGTCTGCACACTGAAAGCTGAAGGGTCCAGCCCAAGGTCTGGAGCTCACTGCAGTGTCCTGTGCAAGTCCTTATCAGGAGGCTGATGGGTCTATGATGGAACACTGAAGAATCTATGACTGAAGGCTGAAAAATATATGATGAAGGTTAAAGAATCCTAAGCAACAGCTGAACAATCTGTGCCACAATCCAGAAGATGACATCCAAGCTGAAAGCAAAGTCTAGAGTTCATTGGAAGAACTCAGTCTCTCCTCATTTGCCTTTTATTATATGCAGGCTGCTCCCCTGAGGTGGGTGTAGCACTCACATCATCTGAGTGCCCTCCTCTTGCACAGGCTGAGGATGTTACAAAAGGCCCTGGCCCCTTGCTGAATCACATAGTCAAACTTCTGACCTTCTCAAATTAACACAATATACAGTATCCTAGAACAGTAATGGCTTGTCTTCTACATTCCAGGATGTAGAGCTGCTGAGTCACTTAGTTAAGCTTCTAGACTTCTCAAGTTGACTTAATATAGTCACCTTTGCTCATTTAGAAAATTGTTTTAATAGAATTTAAAAGATTGAACAAGAACTCAGTTGAAAATAAAATGTTACTTATCAGAGATTCCAGTGTGTTCAAGCCACAGGCTAAGTATTTCGCTGCTTTAAAATTTCCATCATCTTTAGTCTCAATGTCCCAAAAAGCCTAAAGACATGAGCAAAATGCTGGCAAATTTTCTACTGGAGCATAGTACACAAGGCCTGGAGTCTGTCTGCCATTGTAGTCCTTGTTCCCAAACCTCCTGAATGTGATCCTTATCAGCTGCATTAATAACAGCATTCGACTCTTCTGAGAGCTGACTAGAATCCCCCATCAAGCCTGCTCACAGCATTCTGGAGCTCTTTCTCCAACTGACATCTCAGAACTTTCCAAACTCTCCCTGCAAGCCAGTTCCAAAAGCTTCTGAGCCACTTGATCAGACAGTATCATAACAATAACCTCCCATCTTTGGTACCAAAATCTGTCCTTTCTTAATTTTCCCATCTCTAAGATATAACACCTGACACTTGCAAATTTGTCTCACAGTCTGTGGAGGTTTCAGCCTATACTCAGCTGGTTCCAAGGCAGGGAAGCATGGCAGAATGTCACTGAAAAAGGAGAAAGAGTTCATGACATATCAAAAGAAAGAAAAAGATAAAAGGAGGAGAGAGGGACACCAAACTCTTTCAGGCCACAACCCCAGCAACCAACTTCTTCCACCAGACTTAACTTTTAACATCATATTTAGCTACAAACTCATCAGTAGATTCATCTGCTGACAAGTGTCAAGATGGCATGATCTAGACACTTTCCCCAATCTCTACCTACAAGTGAATGAGGCTTTTGAACAACAAAACAGTCATCTTATTTAGTGACCTTGACTATGACTATTTGGATGTCTATTAAAAGGAACAAAGACAAAGCTATTAGTATTATATAGTTTTGAAGACCACTTAGTTATATGCTAACTACAATTCCTGGGTAATTCTAAATTCTCAACTATACCAGGACTATTTGCCCGTTATTTGGGAAGCTACAAAGTAGAAGCTATATTGTCTACAGTTGTCTTTATTCACAGCCAAAATACAATGGTGGACTGAGAAGACTTAAAATGATGAAAATGCTTAGCTGGACAAAAAAATGATTAGTAGTCATAGACTTATCCATTCAAAGAAGTTATCTATTTCTCTTAGATAGGTATGAATTGAGATTTACTACCCCAACAATTGAGCATGGTCTGTGGTTGTAACATGATTTTTTTCACTGCTTATTATAGCTCTTTATCTATTATCCTTTGAGTGTTGTGAACTTTTCTCTCATTGGCAAATTCTCCATTCTTGCATCCTATTTTCTGATGGTTCAAGATACCTGAGGATTGTTTCAGATTTCAAATGAAACTTAAAGATGACAAAACAGCCTCATTCCCTTCCAACTACGGATTTTATGTCTAG